>BLSH010000756.1:1919600-1929928 GCA_018402905.1 Glandirana rugosa | reverse complement strand
GGCCAAAAGCAGCATCCGCGGATGCTGACACATCAATTTTGTAAAACTTAACAAAAGTGCACCGAGGCCCAAGTAGCCGCCTTGCAAACCTGAGACACCGATGCTTGGTGTCTAAATGCCCAGGAAGTGCTAATCGCCCTGGTGGAATGAGCCGTGACCGGAAAAGGGGGTACTTGTCCCCGAACAGTATACGCATGGGTCACGGTCTGTCTGATCCAACGTGAAACAGTGGCCGACGAAGCCGACAACCCTTTGCGCGGCCCATCAGTCAGCACAAACAGTGCATCCGACTTCCTAAAAGGAGCCGTAGCTGCCAAATACACCCGCAATGCTCTCACCACATCCAAGGAATGCAAAGCAATCTCCTTAGGGTGAGACGGGTGCGGACACAAGGAAGGGAGGACAATGTCCTCATTAATGTGAAAAGAGGAGACTACCTTCGGAAGGAACGAAGGAGACAGACGCAGCACCGCCTTATCCTTATGTAGGACCAAATAAGGAGACCTACACGACAAAGCTGCCAATTCAGACACCCGCCTAGCGGATGTGATAGCCACCAAGAAGGCGACCTTCTGAGACAGAAATTGTAAGGGAATATCCCTGATCTTCTCATAAGGCGGTTTCTGCAGTACAGAAAGTACCAAGTTAAGATCCCACGGTGCCAGGGACGACCGTATCTGAGGAGCCACATGACGTACACCCTGTACAAATGTACGGATCAAAGAATGCGTTGCCAAAGGACACTGAAACAGGATCGCCAGAGCGGAGATCTGGCCCTTGAGGGTGCTCAGGGCCAACTTTTGGTCCAGGCCTTGTTGAAGAAAGGCCAGCACTCGAGCAACTGCAAAGGAACGGGGGTTCCAACCCCCCGATTCGCACCAAGCAATATAGGCCTTCCAGGTGCGATGATAGATCTTGAGCGATGTACAATTGCGTGCCTTAAGCATGGTGGGGATCACTGACTCAGAGACCCCCCTGTCCCTCAACACCTGGGACTCAATAACCATGCCGTCAAAGCCAGCGATGGTAGCCGCCAGGGAACGTCTGTTACCATCCACACCACATCGGCGTACCAAGGGCACCGAGGCCAATCTGGAGCCACCAGGATTGTCGGGATTCCCTCCACTTCTATCCTGCGCAGCAACCGCGGTAGAAGCTTGAGAGGAGGAAAGGCGTACAGAAGCCTGTACCGGGACCATGGGGCCACCAGAGCATCCGTGGCTGCCGCCAACAGGTCCCTTGACCTGCTCACGAAGGTCTTCACCTTGTGATTGAATCTGGACGCCATAAGATCCACATCTGGCGTGCCCCACCTTTCGCAAATCTGGCAAAAGACCTCTGCATGCAGGGACCACTCTCCCTGGCGCCCGGAATGTAGATGGCGGAGATTGCCGGCACGTGAAGCTCTGCCGACTTCAGGATGTGGGCTGCCTCTGCCGCTGCTGCCGAGCTTCTTGTTCCGCCTTGATGGTTCATGTACGCCACAGCCGTGGCGTTGTCCGACTGATCCCGAACCGGGAGGACGCGCAGCCTCGCCGACCAGCGGAGGAGATAAAGCTTGATCGCCCTCAGCTCCAACACATTGATCGGAAGTCGAGACTCCTGTGTCGACCAACGGCCCTGAGTTGATAGGTTCCCCAGCACTCCTCCCCAGCCCGAGAGACTGGCATCCGTCCTGACTATTGACCAATTTAGAGGAAGAAACAACTTCCCCAGGGTCAATGCCGGGGCCTGAAGCCACCAAGCCAACGACCCCCTGGTCAGATGATCCAGCCGGATCAGAAGGTCCAGAGACAAGGGGGACCTGTCCCACTGCAGTAGTATCGCTCGCTGCAGGAGCCGGGTGTGACTCTGGGCGCACGGTATCGCTTCGAAGGACGAGACCATGTGTCCCAACACCCGCATGCAAAAACGTAAGGAGGACCACCGTCGCGACAGGAGGGACCGCACTGCTACTTGCAGTGCCAACAACTTGTCCGGAGGTAGAAATACCTTCGCCTGCACAGTGTCCAATGACAGACCCAGATTTTCAAGGCAACAGGACGGGGTCAATGTCGACTTCTCTAGGTTGATCAGCCAACCGAAGTCCCACAGTGAGGTCAGGGTGATAGCAACATTGTCCTCCAGAGCCTTGGACGGGAAGAACCTGTCCGGGGGCTGAACTCTATCTTGTACCCGGAGGACACCACCCCCCGCACCCACCGGTCGGAAATGCGGGCGGTCCATCGGTCCGCGAACCCCAGAAGTCGCCCCCCCCACCCAAGAATCGGGTAGGGGGCAACCCATCATGCGGAGGAGGACTTATCCTCCGTCTTTTCGGGCTTGCGTTGCCAGGGACGCTTACCAGAGCCCGAAGCAGACTTGCCGGGCGGGAGTTCCTGCCCGCCTGACCGGGCGCACGAAAAAAACATTTCTGCCCAGAGGGCTGAGGCCCCTGTTTGCGGCGCTGGTCACGCTGCTTGGGTTCGGGAAGAAACGTACTCTTCCCCCCAGTGAAATCCTTAATTATTTAATCCAATTGGGGCCCAAATAGCGGGCCAACTTGAAAAGGAAGATCGGTGAGACCTTTCTTGGACCCGTGGTCACCCGACCAGCGTCGCAGCCTCAGCAGGCGCCTGATAATGATTGCAAAAACCAACATTTTTGACATCGGTACGAAGTCCAGAGCTGCCTCACAAAGATAACGGAGCCCTTGCACCGGGTGGTCTGCTCGCTGCACGGACTCAGGCGAATCTACACCTCCCCGGGCCTCACTCCACTCCATCGCACACTCCATGAGCGACTGAGCTACCATGACAGACACAGACACAAGGCCGGTCACATGGCTGCCCCCGCCAACAAAAAGAGTGCCTTGGACAGTGCTTCCGTCCGCCTATCGGCCAAATCCCTAAAAGAGGGAGACCCCTCTAGGGGAATAGTTGTCGCCTTGTTCAGGCGGACCACCGGCGGATCCACCGCGGGGGAGACCCATTTCTGTCAAAGGGCTAACGCACAGAAAAACGTTTTGGCAGGGTAAAGGAATTCAGCGGACATTTCCATTCCTTATACACATACTGAAGGTAGGGAAAAAACCTTTAGGAGCACGAGAGGGCTTTTTGGACCCAAAAGTATAGGCAGACGCCTGTGCCTCTCTAGCCTGATCCAGGCGCAGTGAATTGCGAACGGCCGCAACCAGGCCGCCCACCAGCGCCTTTTCGTGTGCCACCGAGGCCCCCTGGTCCTCTTCCCCATCCGAAGGCTCCAGCTCCCCATCTGAGAGCTCCACGGGGGTCCCCGTGACCCCAGAGCCCCCTTCCGGTTCCGAGGATTGCGGGGGAGGGGGAACGCTTTTTAGGGCCCCCCCCCCTATACCGGTCCGATTCCCCCCGGGAGAAAAACTCCTCCAAGATGGAGGTCAACTGATCTAGGGGAACCAGAGGTCCCAGCGCGGCCTGTGCTTCTGCGGACCCCCCCGGAGAAGCAACTGTCAGTTCAGCCACCATTGCGCCACCGCCAGGACACTTGTGAGGCCTACCAGCCATCACCCCCACAGTGCCACCCCCTGCAAAGCCTCAGGACTGCCCAGTAGGACTCAGCACCACCGCTCCTGCACCCCAGGGAGAAAGCCAGCAATACTTGCGGAACCCCTTTGCCCCTGTGTGCCAAAAGGAGGCCGCCACTGTCTGCCAATGCCACCACTGCTGTGCCGCAGAACCCCAGGCGGGGAGGGATGCTGCTGGCCAAGCGACCCCAGGAACAGGCCATAGCCTGGACACTGGGCACGCAAGGTGGGACGTTTAACCCACTGGCCGCCCGCACGGAACAGGCAGGATGCGGCGGACCCCGCCAGTGCTAAGGGTGGCTCGCATTCGTCGGCCGTGCTGGGGAAATGGCAGGACCTATGAACATCCGCGTGGTCCCCAGCCAGCTACTTGATTGCAGTCTTCATCAAAAGGCTTGCGCAAAAAGAACAAAGGAAAAAAGAAAAAAACGTTAGGGGAATCGCAGTTCCCAGCAGCGAACCAGGTCTAACTCCTTGCACTAGGCAGAAGAAAACTGATATGCTATGCAGGGCTGAGGGGTTATGTGCTGAGTAAGGACGGCCCCCTGGCAGGGGCCAGCTTTGCTTTCTGAACTTTCGTTCTGCCTAGTCTACTCCTAGTAAAAGGTACATAACCCACGTGTCATGAATAGAGGCTGCGTCTATCAATGAACGTAAGAGAAATTGACGTCCTTTTTTTCCCCACAAATAGAGCTTTGTTTTGGTGGTATTTAATCACCTCCGTGGTTTTTATTTTTTGCGGAATAAACAAAGAGCGACGGGGATGGCTTATATTGCAGCCATCCCCGAAAATAACGCTAGGTCTTATTTTCAGGGTAGGGCTTACTTTTGGGGAAACAGTATTTTTACATCTCTCAGCAGCATCCACTCATAGCACATAGGCTACCCAATATTACAGGTGATTTATTTCCTCCACCTTTGCGCAATGCTACTGACTAGTATTCTAGAATTTCTTTTCTCCCTCTGTTTCTCTTCCTTTCTGCTAAAATTACCCCAGTGCTGACAGAAAAGGGCAAGGGAGAGGCAAACAAGATTGCTGTGCAAGAGCCTAATGGCCCCCTTATCTACTAATCACGTCGTTGGTTGTTAGGATGGCAGTGGCAGACCCACACGGTGCCCAAGGTTTTAATGCTGTACACTAAAATCTTGTGATTGTAATAAAAAGGCAAGTTTCATCCACTCGCTGGCTTGTTGGCAATTTTTGGGCAACTTGTGGCGATTTAGGCGTTTTACCAAGGCACCCCTGAAGAGCCCAGAAGGCACCTTGGTTGAAAAAGGCTGCTGTAGACACACAGAGGGGCTGGTATACACAAACAAAAGGCAGGGCCCATCAGAGGGGTGATATATACAGAGGGGTGATATATAAAGAGGGGTGGTGCCCGGTATACGCACACAGAGGCAGAATATACGGAGGGGCAGGGTCCCAATACACAAAGGGGTTGAGTCCCACCAGGCTCCGTACTCAAAGAGGGGCGAGGAGTACAAGTCTGGGGCTATTCCGGCAAATCTGGGCGGGCAAATACAACTCGTGCCAGCAATTACACGTGACACAACAAGTGCAGCAAGTGATCGGACTGAAGTAGTGACACCTTGCCCCCTGGTACCCCAAGATGTACGACACATACAGGATCATGGAGAGCCTGGAACAACAGCTTGGGGGTGCAAGGATGGAAGTATGGGGCACGTGCATAAAGCTGCCCATACACACAACTCCCGCACAATCTTCTGCCTAAACTATGTAATAGGATGAGACAGATTAATCCATTCAATTTATAATAAATCAGGCAGATCATTGCACTACACAGTTGATGATAGATCTGTTGGAAATTGTAAAGTGTATGGTCAACCCAATAAAACAAAGCTAACAATGAGGACAAGTAAGAGAACCTGTGAGAGGGGGGAACCCTTCTTAGCACAAGGTGATCTTCTTTTGGCCACAATTTTATCCACTTGTGGACCCCTGGCCCGCAATGTAATGCAGATGGGCGGCCCATACAGGCAAAGCAACGTGTACTTATACATCTTTGCCCATTTCCAGGTTTAGGGCATCTGTGCCCCCTGCTGACACCTGCTGTGATTGTCCCATCCACCCCCCTGTCTAGGAGAGGTGGACAGCAGGCAGCCGTCACCAGTGACACCCCCCAGCCCAACACGGTGCCCAGGTCATGTCACTCTTACTCCCCCTTGTCCCGGCCCAGCTTCCTGTAGTATGGAGACATATTGTATAACCCCCCCCCCCCCCTATGAAATGTAGTGATAATCAGACAGAAGTAAGACGCTTGAAGAAATGCACATGAGACATACAGGTGTGAATGGGGCCTTCATGATTTCAGAAACTATTTCATGCTTTGAGGAAAAAAACAAACAATTAGCATGTGTGGAAAAATGGAAAATAAATTGTCCAGCAGTGGAAGGGATAAAATAACCCTAAGCCGTGGTTCACATTGATGCTACTTTTGAAATTGCGCTACTTCACTTGATGTAACACAATTTCAAAGTAACAAGGTCAGCGCGATTTCAGGTGCTACTTGATAGACATCCGTGTGGCTTCATGCACAGGTGTCTATTGAAATCGCACCTGAAATAGCCAAAAGTAGTACAGAAACTACTTTTCGGAATCGGCGCGGCACAGATTCAGACGGTGACGGTGCCATTGCGGGCAATAGCCGCCGATTTGGCATGTGATTTGACATGTCAGATCGCATGCCAAATCACATCAATGTGAACCTAGGCTAACAATATCTGAGCGCTCACCCCTCCCCCTCTCTGGCAGTAACAGTTGCTCGTGTCTGAGGACACTACACTCCGCTGAGCTCCATGTGTAATGTGCTGCACCCTCTTTTAGATTAAAATGGTTCTAAAGCCTTACGGGTTTTCACCATCATACATTCTATGCATTAGGACAGGGGTCTCCAAACTTTTAACTTCAAGGGCCACATTGCAAATTTTACACAAATTTGTGGGCCAAAAAAAACCTAGTTATTTATAAATGAATCTACAGCAACAGAATAGAAAATTTGGCAGGCAACAGGCAGCGGTGCTGGATGGTGCTCCTGTATCCTCTGCCGGCACCTAAATGCTGGAGCATCATGCCCTGGGCCTTACATCTTTGCTCCCTTCAGAGCATCCCTAAACATCTCTATCCCCATCAGAGTCTCCCTTCAAACTGGTGTCCCCATCAGGGTCTCCCTGCAAACTGGTGTCCCCATCAGGGTCTCCCTGCAAACTGGTGTCCCCATCAGGGTCTCCCTGCAAACTGATGTCCCCATCAGGGTCTCCCTGCAAACTGATGTCCCCATCAGGGTCTCCCTGCAAACTGATGTCCCCATCAGGGTCTCCCTGCAAATTTGTGTGCCCATCAGGGTATCCCTGCAAACTGGTGCCCCCATCAGTCTCCATGCAAACTGGTGTCCCCATCAGTCTCCATGCAAACTGGTGTCCCCATCAGTCTCCCTGCAAATTGGTGTCCCCAAAAGAGTCTCCCAACAAACTGGTGTCCCCATCAGAGAGTCTCCCTGCAAACGGGTGTCCCCATCAGTCTCCCTGCAAATTTGTGTTTCCCCTTCATAGACCCCCTCAAACACATTTGTGTCCCCACCACAGCCACATGTACATTTGTGTCCCCATCAGAGCCCCCCCGTGCAAATTTATGTCCCCATCACAGCTTCCTCACACACATTTATGTCTTCCACGTACATTTGTGTCCCCGAGAGCCCCCATGTACTTTTTGGGCCCCCTCAGAGCCCCCCCCCCATGCAAATTTATGTCCCCATCACAACCCCCTCACACACATTTATGTCCCCCTCAGATCCCCCCCATGCATATTTATGTCCTCATCACAGCTCCCCATGCACATTTGTGTCCCCCTCAGAGCCCCCTCTGTACTTTTTGTCCCCCTCAGAGCCGTCCATTGATTTTTTTTGTCCTTATCAGAGACCTCCATGCATTTATTTGTCCCCTTCAAAGATGTCCATGCATTTTTTGACCCCCTCAGAGCCGCGCATGCATTTTTTTGTCCCCCTCAAAGCCGTCCATGCACTTATTTGTCCCCTTCAAAGCCGTCCATGCACTTTTTTGATCCCCTCAGAGCCTCTGAAATAACTAGCAAACAAACACTAACTTCAGTGCAGATCTGATGCACCTCTCAGCTCTGGTCCTGCTGTTACATAGGCATTCTGTATAAAAGACGTTGTAACAGAGGGACTCCAATGAAGTACTTCATTGGTTGCTAGGCAGTCCTAGCAACCAATAGCACAGTACGGCTCCGGGAGGGGCGGGCTTTGTCAGGTTGCAGGACTTGCTCTGTACAGTGCGAAAGTCCCGCAACCCAACAAAGTTTAGAGAACGATCCTTGCAGCGAGTGTGAGGACTCAAAACGTCTTTGCGGGCCGTAGTTTGGAGACCCCTGTATTAAGATAAAAAAACCTTCTGTGCCTGGGATGCCCCTCCCCAGCTCCCCTTATACTTACCTGAGCCCCATTGCGATCCAGTGCTGTGCATGAGAGCAGCGACTCTCTCTGCCCTGTCATATGGGTACAGTGTTACATGACCACGCAATTGTCAAAGTGTGACAACGCTGAAAGCTGAAAATTGGACTGGGCAGGAAGGGGGTAAAAGTGCCCGGTATTGAAGCGGTTAAACAATTTAATCTGTCAAATTTGAATCCAAATCAAGCACAACAAAAAATGGGGGGAAAAAAAGCACACTAAATATTTGAACTAGCACATATTTGGATGATTACATTGAATACCGCTTCACCTAATTCACTAAGCTCAGTGAAGATTCACCCTTTGAACAGTGGATTGCTAGATACAGGCAGTTCCCGAGTTACGAATGACTCCTAGTTAAGAACGGAGGTGGTGTGATGTCACTGCCGGACGCTTGCGCTCCACACTGGTCCCAGATACTGCCGAGCAGCCATCTTGCAGCGCCAGACACATCCCACTGTACTGCATGGCCACAAGAGCCCCAAATAACTCAATTGCACACATAGAAGCGCCCAAAACTTCCCCATCACTGCACAGGCTGGAGTTACACTTAAAAATGTACAGTTCCCACTTACAAACAAACTTAATTTGAGAGCAAACCTACAGCCCCTAACTCGTTCGTAACCCGGGGACCGCCTGTGTCCTATAGCAGTTCAGCAGCATGGCAAATTTTAGGCACTCTTGATGTTTGGAATACTTACTCCAGCAAGCTGCCCATCTTGCATTTGACAGGGCACATAGAGAGGAAGGAGGAAAGATTGTCCTCACGGGATAATCCAGACAGGTTTTATTTGTTGTACACCACAGGCACTGCAAACAAAGAGATCGTAAATATATTAGGTTTACCTGGTGACACTTCCAATAAATAAACTGTGGGGTGCAAGAAAAAAAAAAAAAAAAGATTGCATAGGAATTCACCCAGTAACAGAGTGTGTGTGTGTCGATTTTAAAAGTAGCTTTTATTTACAGTTTGCATTAATATATTTAACCACTTCCTTACTGGGCACTTAACCCCCCTCCTGCCCAGACCAATTTTTGGCTTTCAGCGCTGTCGCATTTTGAATGACAATTGCGCGGTCATGCGACGTTGTACCCAAATAAAATTTGCGTCCTTTTTTTCCCACAAATAGAGCTTTCTTTTGGTGGTATTTGATCACCTCTGCGTCATTTCTGATCGCTGCTATAAACAAAAAATGAGCGACAATTTTGCAAAAAAGAATATTTTTTACTTTTTGCTAAAGTACAAATCAATTTAAAAAAATGATTCATCAGTTTTGGCCGATATATATTCTTCTACATATTTTTGGTAAAAAAAAAAAAAAAAAAATCGCAATCGGCGTATATTGATTGGTTTGCGCAAAAGTTATCGCTACAAACTGGGAATTGATTTATGGCGTTTTTATTATTTTTACTAGTAATGGCGGCGATCTGCGATTTTTATCGGGACTGCGATATTGCACATTTTTGGGACCAATGACATTTATACAGCGATCAGAAATTTAAATATCCACTGATTACTGTGTAAATGTCATTGGCAGTGAAGGGGTTAACCTGCAGGGGGCAGTGAAGGGGTTAAATATGTTCCCTGGGCATGTTCTAACTGTGGGGGGGCAGGGCTGGCCGGGACATAACAGATCTAACTGATCCCAGTGACAGGGATCAGTAGATCTGGTATGTCCCCTGTCACAGAACGGGGAACCGCCGTGTTTACATCGGCGGTTTCCCGTTCTGAGGCTGCTAAAAGAGTCATCGAGTCCGCCCGAGCCACGGGCGCGCGCCGCCGCTGCCGCCAGGGGGCGCATGAGGAGCGTGCACAGGGGACGACGTCCATGGACGTCGTCCCGGCATTTCAGATCCGCGCTGGAGCCGTACTTCGGCAATAGCGCGGATCTGTAGGGGTTAAAGAGAATCTGAACCATGGAATCTGTGCCAAAATGGGAGCCGAAGAAAGAAGACGAGAGAGAAGAGAGGGGAGAAGACGCCGGAGCTGATCTAATAAAATATTTTAAAAAGCTGTGTAGTGTGTTTTTTTGTACATTTTATTTTGCAGGTAAATGGGTAGGGGTACCCCATACTCATTTACATAGGGTGGGGGGACCGGCATCTGGGGGCCCCCTTATTAAAGGGGGCTTCCAGATTCCGATAAGCCCCCGCCCGCAGACCCTGTCAACCAACGGTCAGGGTTGTCGGGAAGAGGCTCTTGTCCCCATCAACATGGGGACAAGCTGCCCCAAAGCACCCATACTCCCCATGTTGAGGGCATGTGGCCTGGTACGGTCCGGGGGGGGGGGGGGGGGGGT
>BLSH010000756.1:1829867-1847578 GCA_018402905.1 Glandirana rugosa | reverse complement strand
AAAAGTCAGCACAATAGCCGTCCAGAGGACGGTGGGGGGGGCAATCAAGCCAGAAAAGTCCCAGTCTTGAGAGCGCTGCAGCGGCGCCCTCTGTCCTCCACCGCCGTGTGATGTGAGAGCCGGCTGTAGGTTCGGAGCGCAAGCCTGACTGACACAGGCTGATGGCGTCATCAAAGCGCAACGCGTTTCCTTAGCTGGCAGGTTCCGGTGGCACGGGAAGCCTGCGCTACTTCTTCAGGCGATAGGGGGAGTTGGAAGGCAGCGGAGGACAGAGGACGCCGCTGCAGCGCTCTCAAGACTGGGACTTTTCTGGCTTGATTGGCTCCCCCACCCTCCTCTGGACAGCTATTGTGCTGACTTTTTTATTCTCAAATGTGAGTGTTTTTAAACCGCTTGTTAATAAATTTGCACCTTACATATTGCACTTAGAGGCGCCTCTCTTTGTTCTTGCTTCTGAAAGAATAGCCAAACATTCCCATAGAAACACTCTTAAAACTTGTGCACATCCTTCCCAGAAGAGTTGAAGCTGTTATATACGGACTAAGACTGGCATGCTGTAAAGGCAGGTGTTCCAATACTTTTGGTAATATAGTGTATGTGCAGGTTGCATTTGCACGGGTATGTCGCAGGTGCAGCAGCCCACTTGCAAGAAGAGCACGGAAAGAAGTCCCTGACTAAGGATGGGCTCGAGCGCGTTCGCAACCGAACCTGCCCGAGCCCGCCAGGAAGCTGAAACTGTGCCCCATTAATCACAGGCAGTGAGACATCAGCAGCCATGGATCGGGAAATGTCTCACTGCCTGGGATTAGCGCGACGCAGTGTCAGCTTCCTGGCGGGCTCGGGCACGTATGGTTGCAAACACACTCAAGCCCATCCTTATCCCTGACCCTTTCTTAAAATCGCACCACACAGCGATGTCCACCCCTGGATTTAGATAGGATGCATCAAGGTCTGATCATGTGCCCCTAACCACAGGTAACCGCTGGATGTGCGGATGCAAGCTTACAGCGGTGGAGGTATGGCTCCCCCTAACCCTGTCATTCAGTTACACAGACTGAGCTGCCACCACTGATCATATCACCTGAGATTTTGACCACAAGTATCCACAGGAGAGCATTTTTAGCCTGTGTGAATTAGGCATAGAGCTGTTTCAACCTAGCAGTTTTGCCATTGGTTCCCAGAACCAGCCAGCAACAGATTGGTGAATGGGAGAAAAAAAATCACCCGCTTCCATGAGTCACTCCCTCGCCAACTGGATGGGCGAGAAGTCAATTCCTGGCTGGCGACTATGCATGTAGCAGAACTTGGGTTTGGTAAGCAATGATGCCTCACTTATCTAGTCAGTGAACCTATAGGGTTTTGAAACTAAGGCTCTATTCACACGGGGTGCTGTTTCAACCTCCCCTGAACGTTTTATCTTGACAGCTAGAAATCGGCATCTAAAACGTCCGTTTTGCCGCGTTTAGCTGCGTTTGCGTCTAGGAGCGTTTTTGAAAAAAAAACATTTTTTTTTATTGTTTTTAAATGGAAATGCCTGTAAAGGAAATGCTCCTAGAAGCGTGTTTAGGCGCGTTTACAAGCTGTTTGGTGTTTCAAATGCCTCTGAACTGGTGTCTGAACCCATTTTTTTGCGTTCCAAAAAATCCTCTAAACTCAACTGCCTGGAAACTACCTTAAACGACCCTGTGTACATGTACTGATAAGATAACACAGAGGAGAGTTGAGGGGCAGCTGAAAAAAAAACACCCAAATGGCTCTAAACTTCCGTTTACCAGCAGCAGTGTAAATGAGGCCTAAAAACCTATACCTGATTGTGTGGCTGATTCACAGTGCGATTTCAAAGCCCATTCAGGTGCGATTTCAATGCGAATTGTAGTGCATGAGATTTCTGTACTGAAATTGCACAGGACTCTTTGAATTGCACTGTGATCAGCCTGCACATTTGTGAACAGGCTGTAAAAACTAAAACACACATGACAAGTGATATCTGTGCGGTTTTCCCATCAGTTTTCATGCAAAAACTGTCACATGACATTAAAAATAGGTACTGGTAATTGGTATTGGCGAGTACTTGATAAAAAGTATCAGTACGCTTCAAAAACTGATATCGGTGCATATTTAGTAAAAACAGGCCGTCCTCCCACTTTTTTACTGCCCACTAAATGCCTAACAAAGCAGCATGAAAGGGTCTTATGTGTGCTTCCTATCAGGCTTGCCCATTGAAGTCGATGGGACCACACTGCAGTTGCATCGTGTTAGCTCAATGCCGAAGCTCTGTTTGGCAAAAACAGGCGGTCGGTTAGCAGCAGTATTGCCTCCTGAATGCCTGGAAGTGGCTGCTCTGCCAGCATCTACAAAGCTACCCATGGTGAAGGGGTGGGGGTGGGGACTATAGAGTCACTTCACATAATCCGAAGGATCAAGAGTTAGCTTTGAACTTCTATATAGCCTGATATGATGTCTTTTCTAGGGGTGATAAAATGGTCCTGTTGGGGTGTTTAACTAAACCTCTTACTGTTTTCCAGGATGGCAGATGGAGACAAACAAACTAGTGAAAATGGCAAAGCGATCATCGTAACTGAAGATTCTGACCGAGGTGTTGCTGCTATTAAACCTCAGTAAGTATTGAAGAGGTTCATGTAGTAAGTAGCTGGGAAGATCCAGGTGGTCATTGTGTTATGTTGCAGGATGGATAGTAAAATAGAATTTAGATAAGGTTGGTATGGAAAACACTGACAATTTCCTGATCCCTTTGTGTGGCTGAGTTATTAAAGAGGAAGGACTCCCCTTGATTGTTTGTACCTATAGGTAAACAAATAATAAGGCTTACCTTTTAGGTACTGTAAATATCTTCTAAACTTGCACTGTTTAGGAGATATTTACTGTATAACCCACCAATTACGTCATTGGCGCATGCGCTCTGAAGGAACAGCCACTCGTGCCATTTATTCAGGGCCCTGTGCTGTGATCAGCGGCTCCCGTGCATATGTGTGGGAGTGTCACTGCGACTCCGGCCAATCACGGCGCTGGAGCCCACGAACCCGGAAGTGTGCGGGCACAGCTGAGAGGGCTTCGTTTTACGGTGTGTATTTCATAATAGCTCATTATGCCTTTGTGTTACAGGTTTTTTTTTGGGGGGGGGTTACAACCTTCCAGTCGATTTTCTGAAAACTTCAATTCAGTAGCTACAAAAACTATAGCTGCTGACTTTTAATAAACAGACTCTTACCTGCAGCAAGATCCTGCGCTGTGCTCACCCGAGGGGGCACCGGGGATTGTCTTTGGTGTCAGCATCCTAACTGTGGGCACCCAAATGTGACTGCCTGTGGCTTCACAGCCAGGTGCCCACTTCACATATGTAATTTACCAGCCCCTTCCTTTTCTGAATTGGACACCATGAGTGATCGGTACTCATCGCTCCTATGTCTATCGATTATTGAGCATAGGAAACTTTGTTTACTATGCTTCAGTTTATGAATGAACAGGAACCTCTGTCTCCTGTTCATTCATCTTCAGTGCAGCTGAGGCTACAGGGAAAGAAATGGAGGAATCTGTGTCCTCAATTTCTTTCTCAGTCTCAAAGGTGAAACGCCAGGGGTCTGTTTAGACCCCTGATATTTCATCCAAGCCCCCCCCCCCCAAAATAAATTTAAAAAAATAATTCGGGGAGGGGTGGGGGGGTTGGTGGTTGTTCCCTGTCAGGTAGGCTGTATGGAACACCGTGATTTCTAACGGCAGCCCTGCCTACTGGTACCGGAACTTTCCTGTAACCCACCAATGACAATACATTATGCTGTCCCCCTGGGATGACCAGCAATACAATAACAAAAAGGACTCCACAGCAGCAGATAGTCTGCCTGAGATGGAGCTGGTTCTCATGGTACCTGGAACAAGGATGCCACAGCTACACCAGCACTCCTGCAAAGGAGAAAGCAAGCAGAAATGCCTCTTGTACCCCCAGATCACAATGACCCTTTACATGGGTACAACTTGCTCTTCTGCTAAGCAAAGTCTCAGATTGAGGAGGAGAGGGAGTCTGCTACTGGGAACTCTGTCCAATCTGCTCCTTGTAAAAGGAAAGTTCAAAATGAGCCTGCACTGGCAGAAGTACTAAGGGCAGTTACTAATATATCATCTGTTTTATCACAGATACAGAGCATAGTCATTCTAGCGTTATTTTGTGTATTCTATCTACAGATATTTAACTACCAAGGAGCAGTTCCATGGATACCTTGATGCTGATGGTAAAGAAGTTACAGAAGAGCAGTGTAACAAGGCTGGGGAGAATGATGACAGTAATAATGTCGCAGCAGAGCCTGTTGCAAAAAGGATTAAACTGGATGATTCTGTAAAGGAGCCGGAAGAGCAGAGTGATAAGACTGCAGAGCACAAGACAGAGAAGAAAAGAGCCAGAGGCCAGAACAAGAGTCGTCCTCATGTGAAATATAACCAGTATGAACAGCAACGGTTGTGTCCCTCGATCGTACAGGTGAGATAAAAGGAAATAATTTTACTGTGAATACAAAGTATACTGTTCTCTAATGTGTCCCACTTAGCCTCCGTTCCCACCGGTGCGATTTGACAGTTCTAGATTACATGACAAGTCGCACCCCATTGTCGGCAGTGGAACTGTTCAAATAGCTGCAACTCAGAAAGAGGTTCCTGCACTACTTTTTGACGATTTTCATTGCGACTTGCATAGACTTCTGTTGTATGAAGACGCAAGCCACAATGAAATTGGCAGTGCAAATCGCACTGCTGTGCATTTTTGAAATAGCACTGAAGTCGTGCGATTTCAAAGCTGCACTGGTGTGAATGGGAGCTTAATATCACACAAAATCAATACAATGTAACAATACATTGTTGCACTGTATTACTCAATTACACTTGTAGACTATCTGCATTTTGACAGCTGCTCTTGCTATGTTAGACTTAGGCCTCATTTACACTGCTGCTGGTAAACAGACGTTTAGAGGCATTTGGGCGTTTTTTTTCAGCTGCCCCTTAACTCTCCTCTGTTATCTTATCAGTACACTTACACATGGTTGTTTATGGTCGTTTCCAGGCAGTTGAGTTTAGAGGCTTTTTTTGGAACGCAAAAAAAGGGTTCATTTACAGGCGTTTCCATTTCAAAAAATCTATATATATTTTTATATATATATATATATATATATATATTTTTTTTTTTTTTTTCAAAAACGCTCCTAGACACGAATGCGGCAAAACCCCGCTAAACGCGGCGTGCAAAACGGGCGTTTTAGATGCCGCTTTCTGGCTGTCAAGATAAAATGTTCAGGGGAGGTTGAAACAGCGTCCCATGTAAATGGAAACTTAGCAATTCCTGGCTGTCATTTTGACAGTGGGTAATTGCAGACAATAGAGGTGACACTTTGAGGCCTCGTACACACGGGCGTTTTTTGATGCCACGTTTCTTTACAGCTCTCCATGTTAGTCAATGGCTCCATAAAAACGTTTTTGAGCTGTAGATGGCGTCGGCGTTAGTGAGCTGAACGTAGAACCCATGGCCAGCGCGTTCCAAGGCTGTAATGTTTTGGCGTTTTTGACGCGGACGCCGCAGAACACTAACGCTGTGCCGACGTTAATTGGCGATTTTGATGCCGACAGTTTTAGGTTAAAAAATAGCAGAGGAATGTTTTTTTTAAAAAAAAAAACGCCTATTGACGCTGACACTCACTAACGCGCATTAACGCCGATGCAAAACGCCGAAAAAAACGCAGATTTTTCCCTGACGTCGGGCCCATCGTTTTGCTTATTTTTTTACATACGCCCGTGTGTATGAGGCCTGAAGGTTTGAGTCTGCTTTCTTTTAATTTATACTGTACATGTCTTTGTATTTTTTTTTTTTTTTTTTTTTTGAGTATAGAGCTGTTTTGTCCCAAGCATGTTTGAATCCACTTACTGTTGACTGAATCACTACCTCTGCTGGAAGTCTGTTCCAAGCATGAACTATCCTTTTAAAAAAAAAATAATACTCTTTAAGATTAGTTTTGAGTTTTCCTCCTGCTAGTTTGAGGTCCTGCCCCAAGATCAAGAACACGGGGGTCTCAAACTTGCAGGAGAAACTAATCTTAGAAATTACTATTTTATTAAAAGGGTAAAACAGACTTCCAGCAGAGGTAGTGAGTCAATCAACAGTAAGTGGATTCAAATATACTTAGTACGCGGGGGGAAGTGGCCAAGCAGGGCATGTGAGCGGACCGTTCTCATGGAGCTCCCTTCTAGAATCCTATAATTTATCCTTACCCTGGCCGAATTACGGCCCGGAACCGACAGCGGTGGCAGCAGCTAAAGCCCAGGAGCACGGGGGTACCATTTGGGTCACGGCCATCGGAATGTCGAAATCTGGCAAGAATAAAGGCAGTGCTGCGGCCCTGGATGGACAGCATGGCCCGGAGGAGCCGCTGCCTCAGAGAACCACGAGGGGGACAGAAAAGTTAAAGGACTAGGGAGCCAGGAGCAAACTACCGCTCCAGCAGGTAAAGACAACCCTGGGGACATTTTGCTGTACACTAAGAGACTGTCTGATATGAGAGGCCATGAGGAGGAGGGAGCCAGGGGGGCTATAGAGGACACACAAGCAGAGCTGTCCACGGCCCATGATATGGGGGGAGATGACATATCTCTGCCTGACTCAGAGCAACAGCCAGAGAAAATGGACGATGTGGAGGAGGAAGATCCTTCAGGTTGTGCAGAAGGGCACTGTGTCAGTTCACCTGGTGAATGTTAAACTTGGGGGCCTAACCGAGGAGGTCCCTCTTTTGCGACAGGACATACAGAAAATCCGCACGCTAACGACGGCCGCAGAGGGCCGCATTAGTGAGCTGGAAGACAACCTACCACCATTGATACAGGAGTCTCGCAATACAACTCGTCTAGCACAAGCCAATAGGGCCAAGGCGGATGATATCGAGAACAGAATGAGACGGAACAATGTGCGCATAGTGGGTCTCCCTGAGAAAGTGGAGGGCAGAGATTTATGCAATGGGGGACTTCAATGGGGTCATGGACCCTGGTGTGGACAGGCATCCAGCCGGCCCCTCTCTTAGACCGGGTAGGGGTACAAGACTGTCCAGGTTTCTGATGGAGTTGGGGTGGGTGGACATGTGGCATACGAGACATCCGCATACCCCTCAATTCTGTTTTTCGAAAACCCATTCCTCTTTCCCGCATAGATCTGTGTGTGGGGACCCCGCAGGCTCTCCAAGCGATTAGTAAGATAGAATACGCCCAAAGAGGGATTTCTGATCATTCACCCCTCATCACATGGCTTATAGCATGGTCACCGACCAAACTTAGGAAGGCCCTCTGGCACTTAAATGCTTTCTGGCTGGATTTGATCCCGCCAGATGCCTCTATTGCAACCCAAATAAATACTTATTTTCTTGAGAATGCAGGGTATGGCGATGTCCTGATGCGGTAGGATGCTTTTAAACATTTCTTATGGGGGGTGTTTATCTCGGCTATAAATGGTGTCAAGTCCACTACTAGGGAGGTCCAGCTAAGTAGACTGGTTGATGATCTGGAGAACCAGTACAGCCCGACCGAGAATCTAAAGACCTCTTGGTTAGCAGCCCAGAATGCTTTGAATAAATTTATTAGTATGAAGGAAGAAAGAAAGCGTTTTTTGTCTAGGGTGACATTCTTTGAGGAGGGGGAGCAGACAGGCCTGCAGTTGGCTAAAATAGTTAACGTCCGACCCTCTGTTCCAGCTATTGGAGCTCTGAAAACGGCTTCAGGCCAACTGACTAACACACCAGAGGGTATCATGTCAGAGTTGGCACCGTTCTATATGGATTTATATGCCTCTAAGGTGTCGTACCACCAGGAGGACTTGGATGCCTACCTGGGGGAGATGCCTCTGCCCCAGCTTACAGACTCTGAGAGTTGCTCTAGATGCCCCGATCATGGTGGAGGAATTGCAGGAAGCAAGTGGGTACGTTCCCTAGATCTAAGGTCCCGGAAGATGATGGGTATATCAAAGATACTCAGACGTGGTCCTTCCTAGGCTACTGGAGGTATTAAATGTTGGCTAGAAGTAAACAAAGACCACCCAACTCAATGTCGAGAGCCACCATAATTCTACTTTTAAAACCTGACAAACCGGCCATAGAGCCCAATTCATATAGGCCTATCTCCCTACTACAGGCAGATGTGAAAATATTAGCGAAGGCACTTGCTAGAAGGGTAAATAGGGTCATAGCAGACCTCATACATGAGGACCAGGCAGGTTTTATGCCCAATAAGTCCACGGCGGTTAATCTGCGACGCTTATATATTAATATGCAAACTCCAGCAGACAATGTAGGATATAGAGCTTTGTTGTCATTAGATGCCAACAAGGCGTCCGACAGTGTGGAGTTTCCTGTGGGCGGATTTCAAAAGTTTGGATTTGGCGACACCCTTATATCGTGGATACGATTATTATATAGTCAGCCGACTGCTTCCATTCAGGAGGGTGGATTGGTTTCAGACAGTTTCAAATTGAGAAGGGGGACACGACAGAGGTGCCTGCTGTCACCTTTGCTCTTTGCTCTTGTAATAGAGCCGCTGGCAGCACGTATTGGAGCACATGATGGTGTGGAGGGATTCAGGTACGGGAACATACAGGAGAAAATTCTACTGTATGCGGACGACATGCTCCTACTGCTGGGGGATACTGACTCCTCCCTAAAAATGGCCATGGCCATCAGATCAGAGTTCGGAGAGTACTCCGGGTTAACAATAAACTGGACCAAGTCTGTTCTGCTCCCCTTGGATCAGGAGGTGCATCCTCAATTGGAGTCCTACTGCCCAGTTCCCGTTCTCACAGTTTATATATCTGGGTATCATGATCTCGGCGCGATTAACGGATTACTGCTGGCTCAACATTCAGCCGCTACTAGCGAAATTTATTGAAAGGGTTGCCATCTGGAACAAACTATGGTTGTCAGTGGCAGGAAGGGCCAATTTAATTAAAATGGTCTTGATGCCGCAACTATTATATCCCCTACACAATACGCCTGTGGTAGCCCCTACCATTTTTCGATCCCTGGTGTGGAAGGGGGGGCAGGCCAGGATAAAGTTAGAGCTATTACAAAAGCCCAAGGATCTAGGGGGATTGGCATTGCCGAACCCCTGGCTATATTATCTAGCCTCCCAAATCCAACAAATGGTAGGTGGTCTGACACGGGCGGTAAGTTACACCATAATGGCGATAATGCTACAGTGCTGTGGGGTGGATACAATGGTGGAGGGTCTGGAGCAGTGGAGGCTCGTCCATAAAGGCTGTAGGGGCAGAGCCCCACCAAAAAAATAAGTAAGAAATAAAAATAAAAATTAACTATAATTATTAACCAACAGCCAGCACAGCTAGATAGAAACTAGAAAGAAAAAAAACCTTTGGAATTTCTCTCTAGCTGTGCTTCTGTTGCTAATTGCTGGAATAGACAGATTAGATAAGAAAGAGAAGTGTAATCTGCCTAGCAACAGGGCAAACATCCCAAATCTCACTAAAAAACCCTATCTAGAACACAGTAAAATGAATTCTCCACCATCATTGGCTGCTTTCCAACATTGCATTCTGAGTATAGGAGGTTTTTAGGACGTCTGAATCTGCAGACCTTAAACTGCTTAGTCCATTTGGTCTCTGCCTGGGGGGGAGCCAAGATTTTCTCTGCTTGCAGTTACACATTCTAGCCTGCTGTCTAGCCATGTCCCCCCTCCACAAGTCGCACTCCGACACTTAGTCTCTACCTCCAGCAGTGCTTCCTCTCTCCACAGGGACCCTTCCCCCACCCACCATTGTGTCCAGACCAGAGGGAGAGGACATGGAGGAGCCTGCAAGGTCAGATCTCACACATGACAGGGAGCTCCCAGCAATACACAGGCAGTGATTAGTCTGCATCCATAGATAACAGAAAGGCTGAACAGGTCTTTTCCAAAGCTCAGCAGTAGGATAAGAACTCTGAGCTGGCATGTAAGTCACAGGGAGTTCTCAGGGATACACAGGCAGTAATCTGCAATCAGTCTGCTGACATTGGGGAACCACAGAGCTCAGCAGCACCGCACACCCTCAGCTTTTCATGCTTTACTGTTTAACAGGCAGCTTTTATCAACACAACTCCACTCCTGGTCACTTATTCATCTCTGCATTCAGTGCAATGTTGGCAATGATTCATGACTTGGGCGGCACAGTGGTGTAGTGGATAGCACTGTCGCCTAGCAGCAAAAGGGTCGCTGGTTCGAACCCCGACCACAACACTACCTGCCTGGAGTTTGCATGTTCTCCCTGTGCCTGCGTGAGTTTCCTCCGGGTACTCCGGTTTCCTCCCACACTCCAAAGACATGCTGGTAGGTGAATTAGATCCTGTCTAAATTGTCCCAAGTATATGTATGAATGTGAGTTAGGAACCTTAGATTGTAAGCTCCTTGAGGGTAGAGACTGATGTGAATGTACAATGTATATGTAAAGCGCTGCATAAATTGACAGCCCTATATAAGTACCTAAAATAAAATAAAATAAATGACTTCCAATGCAGGGACCAAGAAGTCCCCAGCAGTGGAGTTGCTGTGTTGATTGAAGCTGCCTGTGCTCAGCCTCTGTATCTCAGCATCAAACAACAGAACAAGAGGAATGTATAGTCATGACAATTCCTCTACAATAACTGCTTTCCAATGAATGCCATCTTAAATCGCCTAATTTTATAATTACATTTTGAACTTTTTTGGACAGATAATGCAGATTTATGTTGCTGAAGCTGCTCAGTTCCAAAAACCAGGGACATTTCTATGGCTCACCTTGTGTCAGGGGTTAGTGGAGGATTTCCAGTGTTCCTATTATAAAATAAGGAATTAGGATGGAGCTTGATGGGATATGAAACCCCACATAATGCCAGTCTGTGCTGGGTTCCTGTGCAGACCTCACAGCTCATGTAATTCTTTACCTTTGGGATTTAATGGATGAATGAGCCAGCAATATTTTATTGAGAATTAAGACTGACAGCTGAGTTATACTGTGCATTGTGTACAGAGTGGGTGGAGCCTATAAGGGGTGTGGCTTCTAAGAAGTGGGATGGGGCAAAAAGGAAGGGCAGGGTCTGGCGCCCCACCATCTTAAAACTTCACCAGCCGCCACTGGTCTGGAGGCACAAAAGTTCGCCAAACCTAATAAATATTTTCCAACGTATAGACTACTATAAAAGATCTGGGATAAGACGAAACAAATTCAGGGGGTTCAGGGGTTTACCACTTACAGCCCAATATGGGACAATCACACATACCCAGAATTGTTAAAATTACAGCATGCTGTTAAATGGCGCAAGTGGGGTATAATCCATCTGAAACATATTTTTGATAATGGAGTCCTGCTCTCCTTTGCACAATTACAACAAAGGTATAGGTTACCACACAACATGCTTTTCTACTACTTACAATTACAGCATGCCATCAGAGCCCAGAGGTCCTTGGATAGCCCTACCATGTACCCTACCCCAGTATTTACACTGCTACAACAGGCTTCGGGGACCAAGGGTGTTCTCTCCAGCTGCTATACCTCACTATTGGGGCTTTTTTTTTTTTGAAAAATTCCCCAGTTCCGCCTGCGAACAATGCGAAAGGGATGTGGGTGAGCTCCCAGGGGAGATCTGGGAAGAGGCAATGGAGAATGTACACCTTAGCTCTCTTAGTGTAGCACAAAGGGTCTCCCAATTGTACATCTTGCTGAGAACCCATCACAATCCACTCAAAGTACATAAAATGGGATTGAGACCGGATCCTTTGTGCACCAGATGTGGGGGACCTCATCTACCTTTTATGGAAATGTCCCAAGCTCCATTGCTACTGGCACTCCATAGTGCCAACAATTAACAATGCATTACAGGTAGACATTCCATTAGACCCAAAGCACTGTATTCTGGGGGTCTTGAAGAGGATATGTTCAAGCGCAGTGTGAACCGTGGACTAGGAATCAGATGGAGTGGTTATGCTGTGAGCATGTGATGGGAGGCATTTAGGTGGGGGCAATCACAGATGACCAATGATGGAGCTGAATGACATTCATGAAAGTTCATTAAAAACATAAAAAAATCATAAAAGTCATAAAATTGTCTATGCACAAAGATCCTGGGTGCTCTTGTGGGTGACTGTCCTGCCAAGGGCTGCAAATGTGGGAAGCAAACCAAACTTCTGTGTGAAAGGAAACAAAAAAAACAAATGCGCCTCCTAAGAGTAACAGTAAAAACCAGGATTTTATTGAATAACAAGTAACTACTCACAGAAGTAGTAGGGTGCTGCGCTTTGCAGTTTCACTGCTGGCTTCTTTACTGGAGTCCTGTGGTGGTCCTGCTGGGCTGGGGTGGTGGGGAGTGCGGGTTCAGCTGTACTGGGGGAGGAGGGTCCTTCGGTGAGTCCCGGGGAAACCTTCTCTAGGAGACAGTGGTCGCAGCAATCCAATCCGACCGGTGCCAGTGCGTGCACCGGTCACCTCTCCTGCACGCACTGGCACCGGTCGGATCGGATTGCTGCGACCACTGTCTCCTAGAGAAGGTTTCCCCGGGACTCACCGAAGGACCCTCCTCCCCCAGTACAGCTGAACCCGCACTCCCCACCACCCCAGCCCAGCAGGACCACCACAGGACTCCAGCAAAGAAGCCAGCAGTGGCTGACACTGCAAAGCGCAGCACCCTATTACTTCTGTGAGTAGTTACTTGTTATTTAATAAAATCCTGGTTTTTACTGTTACTCTTAGAGGCGCATTTGTTTTTTTTTTTGTTTCTGGGGGTCTTGGACAGTGTGATTCACGACAAATTCCTGAAGGAGGTGGTTTCAGGCCCGTAGATTGCTCCTACTACACTGGATTTCCACAGATCCACCCACGACTAAGATGTGGCTGGAACAGGTGGGCATGATGCTGCGTTACAAAAAGCTTATATATAAGCATAGAGGGAGTCCATTAAAATTTGAGAGAGTGTGGGGTGGCTAGCTGGATGCCCCGGGGCTTGCCCCGTCAGATTTGATTGTAGAAAGGTTACTTTACTAATGAATACAGGTGCACTATACGGGCATAACAGGTGGGCGCGGAGCACATCAAACAGGGTGAGGTACTGTATGATCAGACAGGGCATTATGGCTTTGTACGGGTGGATTTATATTCTATGGAAATAAGTGATGATTGCTTTTACATGTTTAACTGAAACCTGTTGTACTTTCATTGTCTGACATATGGGTATGCTATGTGGAAATCTCAATAAACATTTTCCTGATTTAAAAAAAAAAAAATATATATATATATATACTTAGTACAAACATAGATCTATAATCAGACAAAAAAACTTAACAAAAAACAAAACAATAATAGAAAAACCTGTAAAAATTAAGGGCAGACTCAATGGACCACTTGATTTTTTTTTTCTGCCGTCGCTTTTTTGTTTCTTTACTTCTATGAAGTATTTTAGGGCATAGCTTTTACACTCAGTCAGCAATTGTTAATGTTCACAAAGGGATTGTGTAGACACACAAATGTCATAGGTTGATGAGGAAAGATGTTCCCTGTGGGATTATCCGGTGCAAAAAAGACAATTTTGATCTCACAAAGACTAATAAATTTTTTTATCAATAAAATCAAATTTTATTATATATCATCCAAATAACATCAGCCAATAAATGGCTATAATGCCCAAAAGAAGGGCTATAGAAACAGTCCAACAAAAACACAAGGTTGGATATATCGTTGTGGTTACAATTAGATTTGGTATACAAACATATTAGTAGTACATGCAATTTAGGTCAACATCCCAACATGTTTCGCCCAACATGGGCTTCCTCAGGGGACTGGAAATGACCGATGCACTTTAATGTTCCAGTAACTGCAAATATATAATGAATTAATACAAAGATACTAAAGAGGTACAAACGTATATTGTACATGCATTTTATACCATACACCGTCCTGTCATGTGGACAAGGCCAGCCCACCCCACACACAGAGGAGCCCTCCCAGCCCAAGCTCCCACCACCCCACCACATGACCCCTACCCCCCACACACAAACATCCAACCCAGCGCGCCGTATACCTACCCAATGGGTCAAGCACAAACCACCAGCAGCCAGGCCAAAAGCACCGCACCCAGCAGGAGGCCCCAACCAAAGGGGATTTGCAGAGGGCGCTCACAGTCCAAGCTAAAAAATGAATACAAAGACTAAAGTAATCGCCTATATTGATAGAATTGGATTATATCTCAATTGGTATCCATCAATAAACAACTGCCAAAACAGGCAACAATTCGGACAAATTTGTCTCAATTTATCAATCATAATAGAGAATCCAAATGCTAATAAGTGTCACTTACTTGCTGAGAAGGTTGTATTACCGAAAAAACATACTGGGGGTGGTTAGTATGGATCTATATGGTTGAATGTAGAAAATCACAGCGCAACAGAGAGAGCTGCTCAGCAAATCTATGGCATATACAGCCATCAAAAGCTGTGGGATAAATAATTTAAATTGTATGAGTCAAGAGTAAAATGAAATATTGCTCCACAAACAACAATATTCATGGAAAATCATGCGGGGATAAGCAATCCCCATTACCGTCATAGAAGGGTACATCCAAAAGATAACCCCAAACTCAAACAAACGAACCCACCTGTAATATGGTGATAAACCGACCAATAACCCAATTGGCCAGCTATATCACCTAGTTCCCCATATGCATCCCTTGCCAAGCTAGATCAGACGTATCTACAATGCAGTCAACAGTCCTATCGGAAGTTTACAGATGAAATAATGTACATACCAAGCTCGCACATCAGAAGCGCTTCCACCCCCAGCCAGCAGCCTAAGTTGTGGGCTGCCATGCTGGCTTATAAGCGTCCTCCACTCAGCCGGCGTCTGACGTCACCGGCTGAGTGCGGACATATTCCCCACAATGCGCATGCACCAACCTGATCAAGGGACCATGCCAAGACCACAAGCCCCAGAGTGCATCGGGGCAGTGCGCGATGACAGGTAGGGTGGAAAACACACTCAATCGTAACATCGCCCCTCCCACACAAAATGCCCAATCACAGGCCAGCAAGATGATGTAGTGTATGCTAATGTGGAAAGAGACATGGACACAGAGGATCAGTGGTGAGCCCCAAAGGGGGAGGGAGCTGGCGCTAAGGGCGCCTCCCGCGTCCGTACAAATCCCAAGCCGGCCATAGGCACCACCCAACAGGTGCAGTGTACGCCCAGCAACCTCGGCCGGTTCCGACCCACGGTGCAGACACAGCCACAGAAGGGGCAGGGGAGAGCGTGGAGAGGAGGGGGGGGGGGGGAAGAAAAGGCAAGAAACATGGGGAGGGGAGGCCCAGAGGGTGGAAGGGAGCGGTGGCCCACCGGGAGTCCACAATGATGGCCCCCAATGCATGTCCACATGACATAACGGTAGAGTCAAAAAATCACAAAAAATACAAAGCCAAGACAATTCTGAACATCCTGTCCAAGAACATAAATAACCCAACACTGATTATACAAATTCTGCAAGTTGCCCAGTAATTAAATCATAATTTAATTCATAACCAGTTCAAATGTATCTTCTCTCATAGTTCACATTCATTTACAGTACTAGTTAGGCAATCTATGTTTTATATAATTTTAAATACTAATAAATTTATTATGACCAAATAATAATGGGCTAATATATGGACCGATTGTCACCTATTAGTGTCGAACTGCATCCCCAAATGTAGGGGGAGTGTGGGGGCACGGCTTAGTGATCCCCAAGGAAAAGGGTAGAAGAGAAGAAAGAAGAGGGGAGCACAGGACCCCAGGGAAGAACCACACTCAAAGGGACCCCAAACATTAGAAGAGGTGTTTTTATGAGTGTAAGAAAGGTTTAAAGCTTAAATACTCATTAAACCCCGGATACTCAGTGGCCCTGAGGTCATAAATCCACCACCTTAATTACTGGGCAACTTGCAGAATTTGTATAATCAGTGTTGGGTTATTTATGTTCTTGGACAGGATGTTCAGAATTGTCTTGGCTTTGTATTTTTTGTGATTTTTTTTTGTGACTCTACCGTTATGTCATGTGGACATGCATTGGGGGCCATCATTGTGGACTCCCGGTGGGCCACCGCTCCCCTCCACCCTCTGGGCCTCTCCTCCCCATGTTTCTTGCCTTTCCTTCCCCCCCCCCCTCTCCACGCTCTCCCCTGCCCCTTCTGTGGCTGTGTCTGCACCGTGGGTCGGAACCGGCCGAGGTTGCTGGGCGTACACTGCACCTGTTGGGTGGTGCCTATGGCCGGCTTGGGATTTGTACGGACGCGGGAGGCGCCTTTAGCGCCAGATCCCTCCCCCTTTGGGGCTCACCACTGATCCTCTGTGTCCATGTCTCTTTCCACATGGGCATTTTGTGTGGGAGGGCGATGTTACGATTGGGTGTGTTTTCCACCCCCACCCTACCTGTCATCGCGCACTGCCCCGATGCACTCTGGGGCTTGTGGTCTTGGCATGGTCCCTTGATCAGGTTGGTGCATGCACATTGTGGGGAATATGTCCGCACTCAGCCGGTGACGTCAGACGCCGGCTGAGTGGAGGACGCTTATAAGCCAGCATGGCAGCCCGCAACTTAGGCTGCTGGCTGGGGGTGGAAGCGCTTCTGATGTGCGAGCTTGGTATGTACATTATTTCATCTGTAAACTTCCGATAGGACTGTTGACTGCATTGTAGATACGTCTGATCTAGCTTGGCAAGGGATGCATATGGGGAACTAGGTGATATAGCTGGCCAATTGGGTTATTGGTCGGTTTATCACCATATTACAGGTGGGTTCATTTGTTTGAGTTTGGGGTTATCTTTTGGATGTACCCTTCTATGACGGTAATGGGGATTGCTTATCCCCGCATGATTTTCCATGAATATTGTTGTTTGTGGGGCAATGTTTCATTTTACTCTTGACTCATACAATTTAAATTATTTATCCCACAGCTTTTGATGGCTGTATATGCCATAGATTTGCTGAGCAGCTCTCTCTGTTGCGCTGTGATTTTCTACATTCAACCATATAGATCCATACTAACCACCCCCAGTATGTTTTTTCGGTAATACAACCTTCTCAGCAAGTAAGTGACACTTATTAGCATTTGGATTCTCTATTATGATTGATAAATTGAGACAAATTTGTCCGAATTGTTGCCTGTTTTGGCAGTTGTTTATTGATGGATACCAATTGAGATATAATTCAATTCTATCAATATAGGTGATTACTTTAGTCTTTGTATTCATTTTTTAGCTTGGACTGTGAGCGCCCTCTGCAAATCCCCTTTGGTTGGGGCCTCCTGCTGGGTGCGGTGCTTTTGGCCTGGCTGCTGGTGGTTTGTGCTTGACCCATTGGGTAGGTATACGGCGCGCTGGGTTGGATGTTTGTGTGTGGGGGGTAGGGGTCATGTGGTGGGGTGGTGGGAGCTTGGGCTGGGAGGGCTCCTCTGTGTGTGGGGTGGGCTGGCCTTGTCCACATGACAGGACGGTGTATGGTATAAAATGCATGTACAATATACGTTTGTACCTCTTTAGTATCTTTGTATTAATTCATTATATATTTGCAGTTACTGGAACATATAAGTGCATCGGTCATTTCCAGTCCCCTGAGGAAGCCCATGTTGGGCGAAACATGTCGGGATGTTGACCTAAATTGCATGTACTACTAATATGTTTGTATACCAAATCTAAT
>BLSH010000756.1:1769082-1782145 GCA_018402905.1 Glandirana rugosa | reverse complement strand
AACAGAGAAATGTTATTTAGTTTTATACTATTTGAGGTTCCTCCATTGATAGAGTAACCGAAACATTTTAATAAATATGATTTTTTTGACATAATTTGACCTTTGTGTGGTGTGTTGCTGCCAATTGAAGTCCCATTACAAGGGGTTCATTTCTTATCTATTACTAAGGGATGAGGCAGCCACCACAGTGACTTCACTGACACGTGGAACATCTCCATATATCCAGTTTATTCTCTAGGCTGTTAGAAAAAAAATAGATAATGTTTGCGGGGTTCTAAGTACTTTTCTAGCAAAAAAAAAATATTTTAACTTGTAAACACCGACCCTCAAAAAGAGGCTCAGTCCTTAAGTGATTAATAGAAAGCCTTCCCAGAAGAGTAAAGGCTGGTATAGAGGGGGCAATTGCATATTAATGCCCATGGTTTCAGACTGGAATGTCCAACAAGCTCCTCTAGGTGTGATGGGTAACCTAGCAACAAATCTTTGACTATATTATTACTTATTTCAAGTACTTATAAAGCGCTGTCAATTTACGCAGCGCTTTACATATATATTGTACATTCACATCAGTCCCTACCCTCAAGGGGCTTACAATCTAAGGTATATAGCATACTTTCTGAATCATTCACCTATAATAGGTAAGCAGATGAGTAGTTCTGATTTCACAACTAGAGAGCCAGGCAGCTGGCATGTTCAATTGAGCAGAGAGGTGGCAGCCCCAATAAATCCTTCGTACAGGTTTTCTTTACTGCAGTTGGAACCTGATGAACAGATGTGCTTTCCAGGTACAGGTTCAGGCCTTAGTAATGTGTGCGTTTACTGGATAACATTTCTGGAAGATGCTCGCTGTGCGTCTAGATTACGTTTATTTCAGTTTCTCATTGTATGTTTTTCTTTTGTTGCAGTGAGATGCTGCTGGGACCCGTTCCTCCAAACTTCACCTTCCTTCCAAAACACAAAGCTAATTCTTACAAATGAGTTCTTTTATTTAAAAAAACTTGACCAATGGATGCATATTTTATTTTTTAAATAAATGAATTTAATGAATGTAAAGTAAATTGTATTTGTTCCTTTGAAACCGAGCTTGGGGTACAGACTTTGGAGAATGGCTGTGGAACGGTGGATTTACTAAAGACAAGTAGACTGTGCACTTTGCAAGTGCAGTTACTCATTTTTCACAGGGCTTACAGAATGTGGTAAAGCTCCACTGAGTTCCATCATCCAATAAGGGCGAGCAAAAAGGTTTTTTTTCCTTTCTCCTGATTGGGTATTCTTTACAATGTGAAGCCTTCCCACATTTAAGCTCTAGGGAAAATGAGTGCATTATTTGCCTTTAGGAATGGAAATACCTTTAAAGTGTATGTAAACCCAAGAAGAAAAATTAAAGTCCTTCTAAAGTCTCTTGTTTTTTTTATTCTTTTCAAAGTGATAAACAAGCTTAATTGAACAAGCTGACGTTATGCACAGCTGCACCAGATTTTGTGTGCACCGGTTTTAGTAAATCTCCCCCATTGTTTGTGGATGGGCCTGCTTTCCAGAGAGTCAGCCCTCAGTTCAGGTGGCTGTAAAAAGGATGCATTTAGTTCCAGTGCCAATTGTGTTTCCTTCTCCCCGGGACTCTCCTGAAGTCGGCCTTTTTCATATTTTCTGTAGTTGGGACAGCCTCCTCCCAAAGCAACTAGAACCCTATAAATAGATCAGATTTCACCTGAGTGAACTATGGCATGTATACTTTACAGGTGAGCTCCTGACACATTCTTTTAAAGGGGTGCATGTCAGTGCTGTTTTGTGAAAGCCTTAAGGTAAGCAGAATTACCTAGTACAAGGGGCAACATAACTGATATAGAATTTTCTAGTAATTTAAAGTAGGCTAGCATCAGAATTATGTGCATGTATGTTAAGTAATATGCAGGTATATACAGTGTGACAGATCACAGTGGGGTTGATTTACTAAGAGTGCGAAATCCAGTGCAGCTCTGCATAGAAACCAATCAGATTCCAGGTTTTATTGACAAAGCTTAAAGTGTTTGTTACCCTAACAAAAATGGATCCTGTTCCTTTAAAGCATGTTATACAACACCGTGCTTGTGCGTGTAATTTGGTCCCTTGTATCACTTGAAATACCTGGCTGATCCTGCCTGGTTCTACCCACCCCTCTGTAAGCTGACCACGGTATATCATGGCTGCTGAGCCCTGACACCATGGTCAGTTTACATGCCTCCATCAGCCACAGCTCTCCTCTCTCTCCCCCGTCGTCCTCCCCGTCAGCTCCTGTGTCAGTGCCCGCCCCCTCTGCTCCTGTAATATCTAACAAAAAAAAAAAAATCACACAATCCCCTGGCTTTCATAATACTAAGTGTCCAGTCTGGGAGATCACGTGATGGTCCGGCTCTCTCCTCCTCCCGACTGACGTCAGCGGGGGTTTCTCAGCCCCTCCCGCTCTAGCTGTGAGCTCAGGAGAGAGGAGACCTGGCCGTGATCGGCGCTATTAAATAAGATATAGAACAGCTTTTTTTTTTTGTTTTTTTAACAAAGCAGAGACTGGACAATTAGTATTATGAAAGCCAGGGGATTGTGTGATTTTTTTGTAAGTGGGTTTATAACCACTTTAATTGAGCAAGCTGAAGTTAGAAGCTGATTGGCTACCATACACAGCTGTAAGTGTACCAGTTTTAGTAAACCTACCCCAAAGCCTCTGCTTTTCTTATGTATGGATGGTGCCATCTTTGTCTGGGCATCATGGGGGGGGGCTAACATCTTGAGTAAGATGCTAACTCGGATGACACAATCCTGATGCCTGTGCTGTTCGTGGCTGTCTTCACAAATGTCTAACATAGTCAAAATGTACAGACTGATCACTGGGGGATAGGAGATCGAATAAATGCAAAGTCATTGGGCAGGAGATCAAGAACTGCTTTTTAATGAAAAGTTTGGGTCCCCCCACCCCAAAAAAAAATGTATGCTCACCTAGGTGTATATATCACCACTGATCACTCTCCCCTCTGTTTACAGCAGAAAGAGGTGTTAGCAGCTCTCTGCTCTGCCCATCCGGCGCTCACTGGAGCGTCAGACTGTGCAGGGGGTGGGAGCGGCTGACTCAGTCTCCCAGCGGCTCATTGAGAGGCTGAGCCAGCTGCCAGTTCAGGCTTCTTGGATGCCGACTGTAAAATTGTGATCTTTCCCAAGCCTGGACCTTCTGAGCAGACTTTAGACCGCTGTCGGCTGAAAACAGGCCACAGGAGTACAGGATGAACTGCACTCCTGTCTTCCATGAGAGAAGTAGGGCCAAAAAAGCTTTGGATAGACTTCTTTGAAAGATCAAAGGTGGAGATTTTTTTTTTTAAATTGATATGGTTTCTGTATATTATGTCCTACAGGAATACATTTGTGTGGACTAGTAAAAGTACTGAAAGATCCACTTTAAGGACTTAAAAAGAATGCAGAAACCTCTCTGGAACAGCTTGTCCCCAACATCATCAAGTCATTGCATAGGGTTCCTAGACGGATAACCTGCGTCTCAAGACCCCCAAAACATCTGTTAGCCTTTGAACACAAGAAATACCTGTAGAAGCACCAGGATTGTGTCATCTTTAAGCCAGCATCCCAATCCAAGAAGTAGATGCTGACCCTGGATAATGGCTCCGTCCTATTGAGAAAGCAGCTAAAGGTGCAGTCAGGGGGAATACTGTGATCTCGGAGTTAATGTAATACCTTTTACCCCTTTCCTGCCCAGGCTAATTTTCAGCTCCCAGCTTTGTCACAATTACACAGTCATGAACACTGTACCCATAAGAAATGTTTTATTTTTTTTTCACACAAAGCTTTCTTTTGGTGGTATTTAATCACTGCTGGGGTTTTTTTTTTTTTTGCTAAACAAAAAAAGACCTAAAATGTTCTTAGTTTTTACAAATAAATTTTTCTCCATAAATTTAGGCCAAACCATTCTGCCACATTTTTTTGGTGAAAACCTAAATCAGTGTTTATTATTTAGTCTGTAGGAAAGTTCCACAAACCATGGTGTGAATATCTGAAAATTGATAAATCCTGATGTACTGACGGCCTATCTAATTTCTTGAGGCCGGCAAATGCCAGGACTGCACAAATACCCCCCCCCCCCCCCCCAATGAAGTTCTTTTTGGAAAATAGAAGATAGTCCAAGGCATTTGGTAAAAGGCATGGTGAATTTGAAGTTGTAATTTGTCACAATTTTTTGGAACATAAACAAATTAAAGAATAATAGTTTTTTTTTACATCCTGTCACTGGTGCAGTACAGCATCATCATAACTGGCATGGTGGTGATCAGGGTCACTGACTGGTGACCGTATGTAAAAAAAAAAAGGCTTAAAATTACATTTTTATTTTTAATACACTGTGCAGAGCAATACAGTGTTACCATAGGAACACTGTATTACACTGGGGAAGTGATTCGGATTTGATTTTTGACAAATTATCATGGCTTATACCAGTGAATTTCACTGGTATAAGCAACCATTTTTACTGAATGAAACTGATTCAGTCAGTGTTTGGTTTTGTGATTAGCCACAGCTAATCACATGGTAAAGACCGGCTGTGATTGGCTCTGTCTGTACCAAGTGATCACTGTGACCAATCACAGCTAGCAACACAATTGTATGCAATGAAAAGAAGCCATTCATTGTGTACAATTGTCATGAGATCTGCTGTGATTGGTCACAGCTCTCACATGGTGCAGGCAGATATACTGATCAGTCCAATGGACACAGCTGCTGACAGATCGCACCAGAGTGTGGTGCATTGTGGGAGGGCATCATATGTTGTCTACCTGGAACTACGAATATATGCACATTTTTTTCCCCCTGCAAAAATGTGTATTTAACCACTTAAGGACCAGAAGGATTTCCCCCTTAATGACCAGGCCATTTTTGAGCTACGGCACTGTGTCGCTTTAACTGAAAAGTGCGCGGTCGTGCGACGTTGTACCCAAACAATTTGTCCTTTTTTTCCCCAGTTTTTTTTTTAAAAAAAGCAATATTTTTTGCTATAATGTAAAAAAAAAAATGTAAAAATACACATTTCTTTATCAGTTTAGGCCGATCTGTATTGTTCTACATATTTTTTGGTAAAAAAAAAAAAAAACCAATAAGCGTATATTGATTAGTTTGTGCAAAAGTTATAGCATCTACAAAATAGGGAATAGATTTATGGCACTTTTATTATTATTATCTTTTTTTTACTAGTAATGGTGGTGATCAGAGATTTTTAGTGAGATTGCTGCGGACAGATTGGACTACTAACTTTTTTTTTTTTTGAGAACCAGTGACATTATTACAGTAATCAGTGCTAAAAATATGCACTGTTGTTGTCTGACAAAGTATGACAAAATATGGGATAGATGGCTGAGGACAACGGAGACATGCACATAGTTCCCCAAGCCACAATTTACTCAGAAAAGAGTTGTCTGCAAAGAAACTATATTTGATATGATGACAACAAACTGCTTTGCTGATGTTGATGTGCATCAAAAGAATATTGTAACAGAAAGTAGAAGTTTATTGTATTACTTCATGCATATAAATTGTATGTACAGAATGTGAAAGGTATGTAAAGCTTGTCTACATAGAATAATGACAACATGAGTGTGCATTGGAAGATTGTTCCTGTACATTTGAAATAAAGGGACTTTATTAAAATTTACCGTAAAATCCTTTTCTCTGAGTTCACTGACAGACGCAGCCCTTCATTGACAAGTGGGTTATATGCACATCCTACCAGGAGTAGACTAGGCAAATAGAAAGAAAGCAAGCTGACCCCTCCCAGGGGGCCGTCCTCACTCTAACATATAACCCCCCTGCTCTGCATAGCATATCAGTTCGTAACAAGCCGTACAAACGCAACACAGAGGGGTGGGTGCTGTGTCTGTCAGTTAACTCATAGAAAAGGATTTTACGGTAAGTTTTAATAAAATCCCTTTTTCTCTTACGTTCACTGACAGACGCAGCCCTTCATTGACAAGTGGGGATGTCCCAAAGCTGTGTCAGTCAAGAGGGGTGGGTAAACAACAACAACTGTACCCAACAGAGTCCTCTCAGGAGGCGCCAGCCGCGCCTACACCACCGCCTGCAAAACTTTGCGGTCAAAGGCAGCATCCGCGGATGCTGAAATATCAACTTAGTAAACATGTGCACCGAGGCCCAAGTAGCCGCCGTGCACACCGAAGCCTGGTGTCTGAAAGCCCAGGAAGTGCTAACTGCCCTGGTGGAATGAGCCGTGACTGGAAAAGGGGGCACCTTGCCCGGAACTGTATACGCATGGGTCACGGTCTGCCTGATCCAACGGGAAACAGTAGCGGACGAGGCCGCCAATCCTTTGTGCGGACCATCCGTCAGCACAAACAACGCATCAGACTTCCGAAAGGAAGCTGTAGCCACCAAGTACAGCCGCAAAGCCCTCACGACATCCAAAGAATGTAACTCAAATTCCTTGGGATGCGACGGGTGCGGAAATAATGAAGGAAGAACAATATCTTCATTAATGTGAAAAGAAGAGACCACCTTTGGTAGAAACGAAGGAGAAGGGCGCAAGACCGCCTTGTCCTTATGAAGGACTAGGTACAGAGACTTGCAGGACAACGCTGCCAACTCAGACACCCGCCTAGCGGATGTAATGGCCACCAAGAATGCCACTTTCTGCGACAGCAATTGTAAGGGAATATCCCTGATCTTCTCATATTGCGGTTTCTGCAGAACAGAAAGCACCAAATTCAAATCCCACGGCGCCAAAGTATCTGAGGAGCCACATGGCGAACACCCTGTACAAATGTACGAATCAAGGAATGCGATGCCAAAGAAAGCCAGAGCCGAAATCTGACCCTTGAGAGTACTCAATGGCAATTTGTTATCTAGGCCCTGCTGCAAAAAAGCCAGGACCCGGGGCACAACGTAAGAGCAAGGGTTCCAACCCCCCGCCTCACACCAGGCAATATAGGCCTTCCAGGTGCGATGAAAAATCTTGTGCGAAGTACACTTACGCGCTTTAAGCATGGTAGGGATCACAGAGTCAGCGACACCCCTATCCCTCAACACCTGGGACTCAATAGCCAAGCCGTCAAAGCCAGCGCGGGTACAGGATGGGTCCCTGTGACAGGAGATCTTCTCGCAGCGGAAGACGCCAGGGAACATCTGTCACCATTCGCACCACGTCGGCGTACCAAGGGCGCCAAGGCCAATCTGGAGCTGCCAGGATTGTCGGGATCCCCTCCGCCTCTACCCTGCGCAGTAGTCGCGGCAGAAGCTTGATGGGAGGGAAGGCGTACAGGAGCCGACACCGACCCCAAGGCGCTACCAACGCGGCCGCCAGCGGGTCCCTTGTCCTGCACACGAAGGTCTGCACCTTGTGATTAAACCTGGACGCCATGAGGTCCACGTCTGGCGTGCCCCACTTGTGGCAAATCTGGCGGAACACCTCTGGATGTAGGGACCATTCCCCCTGATCCAGTGTCTGGCGACTGAGAAAGTCCACCTGCCAATGCTCTAAGCCTGGAATGTAAATGGCTGAGATTGCTGGCACGTGAAGTTCTGCCCATCGCAGAATGGGAGCCGCTTCCGCAGCCGGTGTCCAAGCTCCTCGTTCCGCCCTGATGGTTCATGTACGCCACTGCCGTAGCGTTGTCCGACTGAACCCGAACCAGGAGGCCGCGCAGCCTTACCGTCCAGTGGGAGAGGCAGAGCTTGATCGCCCTCAACTCCAGCACATTGATCGGAAGGTGGGATTCCTGCACCGACCAACGGCCCTGAGCAGATACCTGCCCCAGGACCCCCCTCAGCCCGATAGGCTGGCGTCCGTCGTGACTATCGACCAATTCAGGGGAAGGAGAGGCTTCCCCAACGTTAGAGCCGGGGCCCGAAGCCACCAGGCCAATCTGATCAGCTGGTCCAGGGACAGCGGAGACTCGTCCCACTGTGACAGAATAGCTCGCTGTAGGAGCCGAATGTGACTCTGGGCGTAAGGTATCGCCTCGAAGGCTGAAACCATGAGCCCCAACACCTGCATACAGAACCGTAAGGAGGATCACTGGCTTGACAGCAGGGTTCGCACCGCTGCTTGCAAAGTCAGTAACTTGGCCGGAGGTAAGAACACCTTCGCCTGCTCCCAGGTATTCCAGGCGACAGGACGGGGTCAGCGTCGACTTCTGCAGGTTGATCAGCCAGCCGAAGTCTTTCAACGAGGCCATGGTGATAGCCACATTCTCCTCTAGAGCCGAGGCAGACTCCGCTCTCAGGAGTAAGTCATAGAGGTAAGCTACCACCGCGATGCCTCTCCGCCTCAATAGCGCCAGCACCGGGGCCACCAGCTTGGTGAACACCCGAGGAACCGAGCCCAGACTGAAGGGAAGTGCCACAAATTGGTAATGTAGATCTCCCACCGCAAAGCGCAGGAAGCGCTGGTGCCGGAGACAAATGGGAACATGGAGGTACGCGTCCCTGATATCCAGAGACGCCATGAAGTCCCCTTGGTGCAGGGCGGCCACGACCGAACGGACAGATTCCATTCTGAATTTTCGCGCCTTCACAAAGTGGTTTAGCGCTTTTAGGTCCAGAACTGGCCTGACTCCACCCTTTTTGGGTACCACAAAAAGATTTGAATAGAAGCCGCGGAACCTTTCCAGCGAAGGTACCGGCGCAATTACCCCTTGTTCGGAGAGAGACTGAACCGCCTCTAGGAGAGCCTCCTGATGCCCCTGAGGGAGTCTCAAGTTCGATGGGAAGAACCTGTCTGGGGGTAGAGTGCTGAACTCTATCCTGTAGCCGGAGGACACCACTTCCTGCACCCACCGGTCGGAAATGCGGGCAGCCCACCTGTCTGCGAACCCCAGAAGACGTCCCCCCACCTGAGAATCGAGTGGGGGCAACCCATTATGAGGTGGAGGACTTATCCTCCGCCTTTTCGCTCTTGCGCTGCCAGGGTCTTTTACCGGACCCCGAGGCAGACTTGCCGGGCCTTGAGCCCTTGCCCGCTGCACCGGGCGCACAAAAAAACCTCTTCTGACCCGAAGAAGTAGGACCCTGCTTACAGCGGAACTCCCGCCGCCTGGGCTCCGGGAGAAAAGTACGCTTACCCTCCAGCGAAATCCTTACTGATTTCATCCAACTGCGCCCCAAAGAGTCAACCGCCCTGAAATGGGAGATCCGTGAGACCCTTCTTAGACGCGTGGTCACCCGACCAAGAGCGTAACCACAGCACCCGTCTGATAATGACTGTGAAAACAGACATTTTAGACAACATGGGAAGTAGGTCCAAAGCTGCGTCACACAGGTACCGAAGACCCTCTATCAGATGCTCTGCTCGCTGCGACGCCTCAGGCGACCTCTCGCAGCTCACCTCGTTGTACAACTCAGTCGCACACTCGGTAAGAGATTGCGCCGCCATAGCGGACGCCAGAGCTGGTCTCATGGCTGACCCCACCAACAAGAACAGTGCTTTGGACACCGCCTCCGTCCGCCTATCGGCTGAATCTTTAAACGAGGGAGACCCCTCCAAGGGGATGGTCGTTGCCTTATTCAGGCGAGCCACCGGAGGGTCCACTGAGGGGGATGCCCACTTCACAAAACTATCCTCAAATGGGTAGCGTACAGCGATACGTTTGGGCGGGGCAAAGGAATTCTGCGGCCGCTGCCATTCCTTATAGACCAGATGGTCAAAGAATTGATCATAAGGGTAAGCCCTAGGGGACCTAACAGACCCACAAACGTATGCAGTCTCCTGTGACTCCCCTGCTTGGTCCAGTCGCAAAGACGCACGAATATTAGCAATCAGTGCGGCCACCAGCGCCTTCTCGCACGCTACCAAGGCCCCCCGGTCTTCCTTGCCATCCGAGAGCTCCAGCTCACCCTCTGAGAGCTCCACGGGGGTCCCCGTGACCACCGAGGCCACTTCCGGTTCAGACTCCTCCCCTGATGAAGGTGGACGTTTTTTAGGGGCCCCCTTAGCACGGCCCGGCACCTCCCGGGGAAAAAATTCCCCAAATACTGATCTTAACTGGTCCAGGGACACCAGAGTCCCCAGCGCAGGTTGCGCTTCCACTGGCTCCTCCTTGGAAGGACCCGCAGGTTCAGCCGCCATTGCACCACCGGACACAGACAGGCAGAAAAGCCCTGACACCCCCACAATGCAGCCCCACCGATCAACCAGGAAGGACACCCAGGAGGACTGCACCCACCGCTACCAGCACCCCAGGGAGAGCCCAGCTATACTTGCTGTTTGTTGCCTCTCAAGCATTGTGTCCCAGTAGGAGTGCTTAGTGACCTCCAGTCAGAGAGCCTGCGCTGCCTGTGCCATCCACGCTGTCCCAGAGCGAAAGAGGAAGCATCGGCTTAGCCGCACGTTTTTCTTCCCAGGCACATCCAAAATGGCCACTGACCGGTCACAAGAGGCCAAGTGCCTGTAATACAGGCCGCGACTACAGCAAAATGGCCACCGTTCGTCACTAGAGGCCAAAATCCCCAACAAAATGGCCGCGGCTACGGCAAAATGGTGGCGGATCACCGCATGGCGACTCTAAGGCGCGGGGGAGGGAGGGGGGTGTAGGAGGGGAGCGAGGACACCCAAGGGGGACCTGAGCCCTAGATTAAACCCTCCACCAGCCGGCCTAGACCGCTAAAATTCGCCCAGCCCCTCCCCGCACCCCTAGGGGGGAGAGAGGGGGTCACTCACCAGTCCGACAGGTGTAGCGGCTGCCTGGGCAAACACACAGATCCGTCTTCCTGCATAGCAGAAAGACAGGATCTGTGTCATCTGTCTTGTTTACACAGGCAGATCCCAGTTCTGTCACTGCAGGGAACTATCACGGGTGGCCACCCTATCCGCCGATTGGCTCCCCCGCTGGCCAGTGGGAGCGCGCGCCCACAAAAGTCCATTCCCACGCCGCCGTACAGCTATAGCGATTCGTATGAACGAGCTGACCTGCCGGCAAGTGGTTAATATTTCTTTCACAAAGGTGAACATGGCCTTTAACCAGTTCCCACCCAGCGTATTGTATGAAAGCTGGGTGGGAAGTGGTTAAAAGCAAAGTTTACAAGGGCGCTCATCGGCATCTTCGCAGACCATTGAGAACTACAAGCCTTCTCGCACAGTGGAAGAAGGGACTTGTACTACATTCATTCACAGATCTCTGAGAATGAATAACAGGGCTGTTCTGTATTTTAAATGTGACAGCGGGTGCAGAAAGAATCTCCGCCTGCTGTCATAGGGAGGGGGGCTCTGACTGTGGGAACCATGTGAATAGAAGCATGTTACACCCCCCAAAATTTGGGGGTAACATGCTCCTAAAAGGTGAACCTGTAATATTTTATTTACATTACTTAGCATTCATTAACCGCTTGCAGACCACCCACCGTACATTTACTGCAGCTGGGTCGCAGTTCTGTGCCAGATGACATGCCTAGTAGTATGCGATCTGACACTTCCCAGTCTGGGGTGTGCGCTTCTGGTGACCCAATCCGATTACACCCAGCACGAGCCCAGCGGCGGGTACTACAAACCCAATGTCTGCCAGCGCCCGCCAATTAGACAGTACAGAGGAAGAACGACAAGCTGTCTATGTAAACAAGGCCGGTTGTCGTTTTGTCAGGGGGAAGGGTATTGATCCTGTGTTTCTGCTAAGCAGGAACACAAATCTTTGCTTTCCCTAGTCAAAGAACCTCCCCCATATTTAGTAAGCAAAACTTAGGCATACATATAACCCTTGATCAGCCCTGATGTTAACCCCTTCCCAGCGTTTCTCAACTCCAGTCCTCAAGGCGCCCCAACAGGTCATGTTTTCAGGCCTCCCATTATTTTGCACAGGCAATTTAATCAATTTCAGTGTCTTAGTATTTACTCAGCCAATTCTTCTGAGGGAAATCCTGAAAACATGACCTGTTGGGGGCACCACCTTGAGGACGAGTTGAGAAACGTTGTCCCAGCCAGTGCCATTAGAACAGTGACAGTGCATTTTTTTTAGGTCTGATCACTGTATTAGTGTTAGTTCACACAGGGGCAATCCGACCTCAGGCACAACTCGCAAACAACTTCTGTAATAGAAGTCACCCCTAAAGTAGTGCTGCAACCATTTTCTGAGTTGCTTCTATTAGAACGGTTCTATTGTACTGCATTGAGCAAGACTTTTCAGGCGGCTAAGCCACCCCTGTGTGAACCGGCGCTTAGTGTCACTGGTCCCTAAAAAGTATCAGTTAGTGTCCAATTTGTCCTCCGCAATATCACAGTCCCGCTATAAGTCACTGATTACTATTATAAAAAAAAAAAACAATTTCAATAAACAAAAATATCCTATAGTTTGTAGACACTATAACTTTTGTGCAAATTAATATATGCTTATTGGAATTTTTTTTTTTTTTTTTACCAAAAATATGTAGAATACATATTGTCCTAAATTTATTTATTTTTTTCACATTGGATATGCTTTATCGCAGACGGTAAAAAGTATTGTTTTTTTCTCAAAATTCTTGGTCTTTTTGTCTAGAGCGCAAAAAAATAAAAGCTGATCAAATACCACCAAAAGAAAGCTCTATTTAGTGGGGGGAAAAAAACAAATAGGACAAAATTTGGGTGCAGTGTGGCGCAATTGTCAGTTAAAGTGATGAAGTATCACAATAATTAGCCTGATCATATATTTGGGGGGTGGTAAACCTTCATGAGCTGAAGTGGTTAATATAAATCTGATTCTGGGTCAATTTTAAATTGCCCGTGCGGGTGTCGGTTCCTCTTTACGTAGTAGGAGGCGTGACCGAGTGACAAATAAGGGTCTTCACGAACATTAACATTGGTGAACAGACGTAATCAGGAAAAATAAAAAAAATTATTTACTACCCGTCTCCACACCGCAAAGAAAATGAACCTCTTTCATGGTCTTCTCTAGTACGACTCTTTAGTATTGTGATTCGATAGTCGAGTAAATTTCATCTAATGTACCCGTTACTAACCTACTCTTCCAATAAACTACTTGTCGTTTTACGTTTCGTGCCCGTTAAATTTTACCTGGGTCTTAGTCTAAATATAATTGATGAAGTCGAGTACTTCCAAATGATG
>BLSH010000756.1:1698203-1716335 GCA_018402905.1 Glandirana rugosa | reverse complement strand
GAGTCAACCACGGAATAAATTGGTGAACGGCTGGCGGCTAGCCGTAGACTGCCGCCGTTTCACCGAACAAGGGCGTTTAGCGGCAGTATGCTGCCGCCGACGCCCTTGCTCAAATCACTCGCGCGCGCGCGGCGGCCTCCGCGCGGGCGCGCGAGTGACACAGGTCCTCCCCGGTCCCTCGCCCACGCCGCCGAAAGGGGTTAACCTGCAGGGGGCGCGCTAAGGGTTAACTATGTTCCCTGGGCGTGTTCTAACTGTATGGGGGCTTGCCTAGCTGGGGAAGGGAAGTGGTCACAGCCTTCACGTAAAGGAAGGCTGTGATCACAGCCCTTCCCCCTCACACAGAGCGGAGGTCCGTGTTTACATACACGGACCTCCGCTCACTCGCTCCGGGGGGGCCATCGCGGGTAGCCAGCGGCAATCGAAGCCGCCGCACCCGCTCCCTGGCCCCTCCTGGACACAGTGAGCGCGCGGGCGCGCCTCCGGCGGCGCGCGCGCGCTCACTAAACTCGTTCCCGCAGCCGCCGTCGTATGACGGCGATTTGCGGGAACAAGCCACTTTGCCGCCGTCAGATGCCGATCGGCGGTCGGCAAGTGGTTAAATAAGGCACCAACTGAGTTTAATTACCACCTTAATCAGCCTCAGAACCTGTGTAATTAATATGTGTTCGGTTTTAAAGGGATGAGGTGGCAACCCTAGTTTGGCTGCAGCTGGAAAATAAACAGTTAACAATGGTCACTGTTCAGGGATTAAAAAGATGAATACAAATCGGTGCCTAATGCCTTGTACACACGGTTCGACGGTCGTATACAACAGGTCGTACAAGTGCGATTAGAACTGCCGACATACGACGGTCGTGCAACAGGAGTTGTATGAGCAAACTAGAAAACTTGGTAGTACCAACAAGTGGTCTTACGACCATTGTACCGCTTGTACAGAGAAGTTGGTCCAACAAGTTGTATTGTGCAAAACACGCATGCTCAGAAGTCAGGAACGGCCGGACACTAATTACATGCACCTGAATTTTCTCTTTATACGTTCATAACACGTCACTACGTTCAGCTTGGTCGTACGATCGTGTAGTGCATGTCAATATGCTAGATACAACAGCCAACATAAGATTTGGTCCATTCGGTCGTACGACTGTCGAACTGTGTGTACGAGGCTTAAGACTATTTGTGCTTGGCTTGCATTAATTAAGGTTGCAGCTATTTATGGGACACAGGTGTAACCTGCTTAGTGAGTTTAGGAAAAGTGGTTAAACAGCACTATCCTTAATTATTGTGCTACAAACTTATTCTTTTTTAAATGTGTATAAATATAAAGTGCTAGTGCTTATATCTTATAAACTTGTTGTGAATATTATCTCAATCCCTTAAATAAAGTGCTTTAAACCCCAAACATCCATAAAAATACAGTTGTTGCCCCCTCCATACAAAATATTGAAACTACAACCAACAATGTGCCAGCATCTGAAAAATGGATAAGTAAATAAATGCTGACAACAATCCAAAAATTAAGTGACACAAAAAATCCCTGATAAATTGTTTTTGTGCAACACTATTGCAACAATGTTGCAGAACTAAGCAAAAAGAGTCTTTATCTCTGTGTAGGAAAAAGAACCACTTTTCCTAAACTGTTCAGAGATTCAATACAATAGTCAGCATTGGAGATTTGTGAATGGGAGAACCAACTGACTCTAGTTCAGCCCACTGGGGCATGCTGCTGGCAGACTGGTGTGCATGGGTCCTAAGGCCTTGAAGTAGTGATTGGTGAGGGAGGTGGTGTTGCCTAACGTGCTGTGCCACTCCCCTCTTATGGGGGACCCAGGCAAAATGCTGCCACCCAGCAACGAATGCCAAGCGTGGGTCCTAACACTGTTGTCCAACATCTGTTTCGTGCCTTACATGAGGTGAAAGCAGATCCAGGAGGATAGATACCCTCTACTCTCCCTAGCAGGCACTTTTACACACATCTCATATATCATATACTCATATATTTCATTTAGTATATTTAACAGACCAGAAGGGATCCAAATAAGAGAAATTCAATAACACCTGGAAAACTGAGAACTCTACTGAGAATGTGGGGTACACGGCCCTGCCCCATGATAAGGTATCACAACAGTATTCTTCATTCATGTATTGGTGGAGAGAGTGGCGCTGGGGTCTCTGCACAAAGATGTACACTAGTAGAATCCAAGAATTCCATTAACCACTTCAATACTATGCACTTAGAACACTTTACTACCAGACCAATTTTCAGTTTTCAGTGCTGTTGCGCTTTGAATGACAATTGTGCGGTCGTGTGACGCTGCACCCAAACAGATTTTTTATCATTTTGTTCCCACAAATAGAGCTTTCTTTTGGTGGTATTTGATCACCCCTGTGGTTTTTATTTTTTGCGCTACAAATAAAAAAAGACCGAAAAATTTGAAAAAAAAAAAAGTCTCTATTTTTGTCACAAAACTTTGTAAATAAGTAAATTTTCTCCATCACTGGTGGGCACTGATGAGGCTACACTGACGGGCACTGATGTGGCAGTACTGATTGGCACTGATGAGGCGGCACTGATGAGGTGGCACTGATGATGAGGCACTTATATGCAGCGATGATGAGCACTGTTAGGCGGCACTGATAAGCAGCACTGACGGGTACTGAGAGGTGGCACTGATATAGAGCACTGATGGGCACTGATATGCAGCACTGACGGACACTGCTAAGTGGCACTGATGGGCACTCATAGACAGCACTGATTGGCACTCATAGGCGGCACTGGGCACTGATAGGTGGCACTGATGGGCACTGATAGGTGGGCACTGGTAGGTGGCAATGGTGGGCACTGATATGTGGCACTGGTATGCATTGATAGGGGCACTGGTGGGCACTGATAGGGGCACTGGTGGGCATATACACTGATAGGGGCTCATTCCCTGGTGGTCTAGGGTGGCATCTGAAGGTGGCACTGAGTGCCATCCACACTGGGCATTATGTCACTTACCTGGTGGTCTAGGGGGGTGTCCCTGGTGGTCCAGATCGGCTCCCTGGTGGTCCCTGGTCGGCTCCCTGGTGGTCCTGGGTGGGCACATCCCTGGTGGTCCCTGGGCAGGCTCCCTGTTGGTCTAGGGTGGCGATCCGAGGGAGGGCTGTGCTGATAAATCATCAGCACAAACCCTCCCTGTCAGGGATGCAGCCGATCGGCTCTCCACTCCTCAGGTCTGCAGACCTGGGTACAGGAAAGCCGTTAAACGGCTTTCCTGTGTTACACTGTGACCAGCCGTGATTGGTCACGGCTGATCACATGGTAAAGTGCTTCGGATCGAAGCGCTTTACCGAGATCGGTATTGCGGGGGGTCAGACTGACCTCCCACACCATCGATCGCCGCGATGCGCGCCCCCCCCCCCCCCCGGGCGCACGGCAGCTTGTTATCCTGAGGACGTCATATGACGTCCAGTCAGGATAACTAAGCCAATTCCTGGCCGTCATTTTGCATACGGCGGTCGGGAAGTGGTTAAAGAACATTCAAGGCTCCCTCTCAGCTTTATAAGGGCCATAGGGGTTGATTTACTAAAGGCAAATGACTGTGCACTTTGAAAAGTGCAATTACACTCTGCAAGTGCAGATGCTCCAGAGCTTAGTAAATGAGCAGAAGCTCTGCTGACTTCCATCAGCCAATCACACGCAAGCAAAAATGCTGTTTTTTTATTTTAGTGGCATGTAACTGGTTATTCTTTGCAAAGTGAACCTTTACTTAATTTACTAAGCTGTGGAGCAACTGCATTTGCAGAGTGCAACTGCACTTTGAAAAGTGCACAGTCTATTTGCCTTTAGTAAATCAACCCCTATGGAGTAATTTCTCTACATGGAGTTTCATTTTTGGCCAACTAGATTAAACCAAAGAACTCTGTCTGTTCTGAGGTTAATAAATCATTTAAAGTGTATGTCCAGGTATTAGCCAAATTTACCCTAAAGCCTCCCTCTCCCCCTAGAGCACATCCTGACTCTTTTTTTCTTATACCTTGTTCCTATGTTGAGAAACTTTATTACTCCCTGTGCCCTCAGCACCAGTATAGTAAAATTCTTGCAGGGGCAGCTGCTGGTAGCTCAATTCCTTTTGATGCAGACATCTCCCCCAGAACTACATCTCCTACGAATCCTTTCCCTACACACAGTGTACAGACTCTTAAGCCTCGTACACACGGTGCGACGGTCGTACAACCGAACGGCCCAAATCGTATATTGCCTGTTGTATCTTGCGAATTAGGAACGTAGGTTTACACGAACGGACACTTCTGAGCGTTCCTGACTTCTGAGTTTTGCACAGTGCAACTTGTTGGACCAACTTCTCGGTACACACGGTACAACAGTCATATGACTGCTTGTTGTACAACCAAAGTTTTTTAGTTTGCTCATCCAACTTCTGTTGTACGACCATCGTACGTCGGCTGTTCTAATTGCACGTACTAATGGTCGGATGATCATAAACAAGCGGCCGTACGACCGTTTTCATATGACCGTCGCACTGTGTGCATGGGCCTTAACAAGTAAGGGGAGCAGCATTATTTTTCTGGAAAAAAATAAATTGGGTTGATTTACTAAAGTAATATAGGTTGTTCACCAAGTAAAGTGAATTTTCACTTTGCATAGAAATTTTCACTTAGCTTAGTAAGAGTCTCTTGAAAGTGAAAGATCTGCTAACTTCAAGCATCCAATCGTGCAAGCAAAATTCAGTAAGCTAGGTGAAAATTCCCTTGCAAAGTGATGATCCTAAGCAACCTAAATTCCTTTAATAAATCAACCCTCGGTTGCATCTGGAGAAGGTCAGAGCCCAGTGGGGATGGTCTGAGTTCTGTAGTCCAGTGATCAGACCTAACAACACTGGCTGAGATTTCTGTGCAGCAGAGGCCTGGTGTTGTCAGTTCAGTATAGGAAGTTGGGAACTCACTGGAATTCTGGCAGGAACCATATTTCTGTACATGCAGCATTTTAAAAACACGGGAAAATGTGCATGCATTACAGAGATGTACTGCATTGTTTTTTGTCCTGACACACACGTTTAGGAAGAAGAGAAGCAAATAGTCACACGTACTGTATACTGTATTTTACATTGTAATTCCATAAACAGGGCCCTCTTATTCCTTCTGTAATTAACTATATTTTAATTGTACTGTCTACCTTTAGAGCTAAACTGTTAGAACTGTAAATTCTTTATAAGAATAATATTAATGATAATAATAATAATAATACAATTTTTTTATAAAAATTACTTTTGTTCCTCCGGTACCACCTTAGCAGTCCAGGTGCTAAGGGGCGCCCCCATGTTGGCACAATTCCGAGCTGGGCTGTGTGCCTCCATAGACACACACAGTGCCAGTAAACCACGCCCCCAATTTCTCCTCACAGGAGTTCAACTAACAATTAGCAGGAGCCTATGGCTATTGCTACCTTCAGTGTCTCCTGTGAGAGTAGAAAGTAAGGGGTGCAGTGCTGCAGCTGGGACAGTGCTGGATTGGTGAGAGGAGTCAGGAAAGTGTTTAGGGATGGGGATGGGGAGGGGAGGGGAAGGATAGGTGATGGGGAGTTTATTTACCCTAATGCATAGAATGCAAAGTAAAAAAACTCTTTTGACTTTAGAACCACTTTAAACATAGTTAACCAGTTAGCGACCGCCCCATGCAGATATACGGCGGGAGGGCGGCCGCTCTGTGCCAGATCACATACCTAGTACGTGATCTGACGCTTCTGGGTCTGGGGCGCGCATGTGCTTCACCGGCAACCCACTCCCACTGTGATTGGACACAGGGGGAGCCAATCAGCGCGTCCGGCGGACCCAATGTCTGCTGGGACCCGCCAATCATTCTGGAGATCAGCAAAACGGTGATTGTGAGTGTAAACAAGGCAGATCGCCGTTCTGTGACAAGGGCAGACAGAGATCTTGTGTTTCTGCAAAGTAGAAACACGGATCTCTGCCTTCCCACAGTTAAAGCATCTCCCACACACAGTTAGCAAGCACTCCCTAGGGACACAGTTAACCCTTTGATCACCCCTGATGTTAACCCCTTCCCTGCCAGTGTCATTAGTACAGTGACAGTGCACTGGTCCCCAAAAAAGTGTCAAATGTGTCACTTAGTGTTCGATTTGTCTGCCGCAATGTCGCAGTCCTGCTATAAGTCGCTGATCGCCGCCATTACTAGTAAAAAAATAAATACAAATTACATAAATATATCCCATAGTTTGTAGACGCTATAACATTTGTGCAAACTAATCAATATACGCTTACTGGGATTTTTTTACCAAAAATATGTAGCAGAATATATATTGGCCTAAACTGATGAAGAAATCTACCCGCCAGGAACACTCATAGTTACTGTAAATGTGTATCTGCTCTACAATGTGTAACTTTGATTTTTATTATCTGATGGTGACAAATATGTATAATGTTCCTGGTTACTAGGCAACAAGTCGTGTCTGTGTAGTGCCAATGGTTGGCAACTAATCACTGTTTATTTTTCTATTTGTCATGGTATGACAAAGTTTGCTGTCACTATGGATAGCTTGTGCTATTGCTCCCCCCCCCCCCCCCCACTAAGCAGTTTAACCATTATGCTGTCCTAGCACATTTATTGGTTGCATACTGAGGTGTGGCTCGACTACCCATTCCCTTCAGACAAAAGAAATGACTTAACTTAAAGTGTATCTAAAGCTGGTCAAATTTAACTGCTTTAGCAGGGACCAGCTGCATTTTGGTCCATGAATGGCCGTTCTCTTTCAAGAACCATCAATCTAAAGACCAATTGCTTTTGAATGGGCTTGCTGAAAAATGTTGCTTCAATCAAACCAATCAGCTGCAGCAGTGCATTCTGAGGGCAGGGGAGTCACCACTATCATTCGCTGTCGCTGCCACCTCAAATGTGTAGATAGGAGAATTGGTTCATTTTTTCATTCAGTCCACTGGCTGAACGAAAAGAAAATGGAGTCAAGTTTGGCCAACTTAAAGCCAACTATCTTCTTCTGTTTTGGGTAGAGTAGGGAGACGTTAGAGCCCCTGTCTGGCTTGTATTGCTATAAAGTCCAGATAAAAGCTGCATTCCTCACAGTACTCAACCTTGTAATGAAGGGTGATAAAAGTGAATGCCATGGATGGTGCCATGCCAAAACCAAAAGTTACATAGTTAGTCCAGTTGAAAAAAGACTCATCTAGTTCAACTAATAAAAAATAAGAAAGTAAGAATGTGAAGTCACCAAGCATTTCAAATAGTTGCATTCCATGGGTCTTTTGTGAAGACAGCATCACATAAGGCATAAGAAACCAGTGTATCGGGGCCTTGCAGGTACCCTTTTTCAAGGCAACATTGGCTTGAGAAAGGGGCTCTCTGAGGCCTCCAAATCATCATTTTCTTATGACTTATGTGATGCTGTCTTCACATAAACATGTGAAACACTTCTTTGTTGGTGTGCTGGTGACTTCACATCTTTTCACTTGTTTTTTATTGCTGACATGTATCCCTGCTGAAAAGATTTAGTCTATTTGTCCTGGTGGCCATTGTCGCCAAGAAGGGAAATAAAGGAAAATGGAACATTTTGAGCTTTATCAGAACAGAAATAGAGGTGATGCCTTCCAATGCAGACACTTTTTCTGGCGACAATGGTCAAAGACAGCACTTCCCAACCTTTTTTCAGTGATGACAGCCTTTAAAAGTATGCAAAATGTCAAGACACCCCAGGTGAATGATAGCTTTTTTTTCAGGACAAACTGGACATTCATTTGGTGGTAAATGTTAGTAATAGTTTTTTTAGGCTATCAAGAGCAAACTGGCCAAAAGTATAAAAAATATATTTTTATGAAACTTTAGCTGTATATTTTTATGCCATTGCCATGACCCACCACCAAAACAAAACCAAATAAATTCTTGTACTGCTCTCTAATTCAACCCAAAGGTGTTCTATCAGGTTGAGGTCAGGACAGTCAATTTCCTCCACCCCCATCTTGGTCATCCATGTCTTTATGAACCTTGATTTGTGCACTGGTCCAAATCATGTGGTGGAGGGTGGATTATGGTGTGGGGTTGTTTTTCAGGGGTAGGGCTTGGCCCCTTAGTTCCAGTGAAGGGAACTCTTAAGGCGTCAGCATACCAAGATATTTTGGACAATTTTTTGCTCCCAACTTTGTGGGAACAGTTTGGGGATGGCCCCTTCCTGGTCCAACATGGCTGTGCACCAGTGGATGGATGAGCGAGTTTGGAGTGGAGGAACTTGACTGGCCTCAACCCGATAGAGCACCTTCGGGATAAATTAGAGCAGAAACTGTGAGCCAGGCCTTCTCGTCCAACATCAGTGCCTGACCTCACAAATGTGATTCTGGAAGAATGGTCAAACATTCCCATAGACACTCCTAAACCTTATGTACAGCCTTCCCAGAAGAGTTGAAGCTGTTATAGCTGCAAAGGGTGGGCCAACTCAGTATTGAACCCTACGGACTAAGGCTGGAATGCCATTAAAGTTCATGTGCGTGTAAAGACAGGCGTCCCAATATTTTTTACAATATAGTTCTTTGTACATGTAGTAAGGACAAGAAACAATAGTGCACATTTTGCAAATGTTTTATACTACCTAGCCACAATGACACTAAATATAAAATCTTTTTCTTTTTACCTAAACACACTGACACTAACACTCACCTAGATCTAGCTGTAATCTATAGCCTTTATCCTTTTTGGGGGACATAGCGTCTGCCTAGTGCAACACAGTTAAAGCGATATTAAAGGCTTTTTTTTAAAGGTTTTGTTAATGTTATACTTACCTGCTCTGTGCAGTAGTTTTGCACAGAGCAGCCCCGATCCTCCTCTTCTCGGGTCATCCCACTGGCGCTACAGGTCCCTCCCTCCTGCTGAGTGCCCCCAGAGCAAGCAGCTCCCGAGCCACTGCTCTGCGTGTCCATTCACACACAGCTGTGGCTCGCCTCGCCCCCTTCTCTCCTCGCCAATGGCTCCCTGCCGTTGCCACAAACAATGAGGCGTGAGAGCCCCCGGAGAGCTGAGCCTGTCGTGCACATAGTTGGATTGAAGTGGGGCTGTCCGATCAGATCCAGATGTCAGTTTTTCAGGCGGACCTGATCGGACCCTCCAGCCTCCTCTATGGACATCCACCGTCATCCGATCTGAACCTGCCTGCAAAAAAGAGGCAGATGGGCCCGGTACAGGAGGGCTGGTAGTACCCCCTTGTTGGCAGCCCTTTGCGCACATACGCAGGAAACCCCTATACATGCACAGTTGGGCTTCAGGTCTTTACCCAGGAGGCAACAGAGGGGTGCTATGTCAATCTTGCCTAGGCGAGATATCTAATTGTAGAAGGAGGGGAAGCATCCATGTAGGTTGTATTTTTGAAGATTTGCTATAATAAAAATAGTTTAGAGTTGTTTGAAAAACCCAGCTGAATGAATAAATACTAACTGAGGACCCGAACTTAACATTCTCCTAGAAAACTGGTCTCCAGTCTGTTGGCTGGTCACGTTCACACAAGAGCTTGGCGCTAATATTAAAGGGGATCCATACACACAAAACCATGCCTAAAAACAGTAAAACAGAGGGACAAGTCAAAAGTATTACATGTGGTTCCTCTTTTCTTGAAGACCAACTAACATTGGGCTGTTCTGCACTGTGGCTCCCTGTAGGCAGCTGAAGCAGAGGATCACCTGAAAGATATCCAAACCCCAAAAACAAAAAAGTATCATATCGCTGTCCTTAGATGTGGTGGCTGCATTTGTTTTCTTTTTTTTTTTTTAGGCTCGGTACATTTTCTGCAGGTACAATATAAAAACTGTTTAATTTATTCAAATTTCAGTGTAGCTTTGAATGGACTGAACTAAACTTTTAAAGAGAAGCTCCAGTCTCCAGTCTCTCTACAAATACTGTAGCTGCTCACTTTTTATATAAGAACACTTAATTGTCCGGGGATCCAGCGATGTCCGCACTTGAGCCGATTCTTCAATCGGATTTGAGGGCAGGTGTCGGCATCTTAGGTATGGGAAACCGGCAGTGAAGCCTTCTGGCTTCACAGCCGGTTTCCTACTGCACATGTGCGAGGCACGCTGCGCTTTCTGAATGGTCCCGCAGTTTTCTGGGACCTGTGTGTGTCCCAGAAGGCTGTGGGGGGAAGGAGGGGAGGGTCTCCGCATTGTGGCAGAGGTGCCAAGGTTAAACTATCAAACCTGACCAACTTCTCATGTCTGACGGAGGTATGACCCAAGTCCAGTGCCTCAAGTCTACTCTTTCTAGAGTGACAACCATGGCTTCCTCCTACAACGGAATAACTGTGTGCAGACACCGTAGGATAGGCAGTGGGTTAATTTGCAGGATTACCAGTTTAAAATAAAGGAAAAAATGAAATGAATTCAGATGCTACATCTGAGGTCTAGCAAACTGCAATATATACAAGATTCATTTGTTGGGTATAAATACACTTTAAAGTGGTTGTAAAGGCTGAATGTGTTTGCTTTCATGCATTCTGTGCATGAAGGTAAAACACCTTCAGGGCTCATTTACACTTGCTTCGACTTCAACACATATTAAAGTGCCTACCACCACCAGATAGCAGCATACAGAGCCCCAAATAGCAGTATAGGATATACAGTCACCAGATAGGGTATACAGGGTCCCAGATAGGGTATACAGAGTCCCAGATAGGGTATACAGTCACCAGATAGGGGTATACAGGGTCCCAGATAGGGTATACAATCACCAGATAGGGTATACAGTCACCAGATAGGGTATACAGTCACCAGATAAGGGTATACAGTCACCAGATAGGGGCTCGCGGCGCCCCCACCCCCCCAAAGTCAGGACAAGGCCTGCACTTACCCCATCTAATAGGCAGGCAGGAGTGTGCAGAGATCGGCTTGCGGAGAGCAGGCTGACAGTGTACAGAGCCTGCGCTTGCGGTGATCGGGCTGGAGCCTGGCTGGCAGTGGAGACTGCAGCGGACTGTCCTCCTCTCCTCATGGACGGTCTGCGCGGAAGTCCCGGTGGAGTGCTGCGCCTATGTGAGTAATCACGCAGCCAGCACATCCGCCATAGTCCCGCCCCCGCCCACAGCATCCAATGACAGAGAGTCATTGGTTCTGACGGCTCAGGGGGCAGCCAATCAGATTATGTGTGTGCACCTGTTCAGTGCACACACATAGTATTTTATGACTGACCAATCGGCTCACTACGTCCTGTCAGCTGACAGCAAGGAGCCGAGGAAAAAAAAAAAAAGTCAATCTAGCGGCGCCTCCTGCAGGGGGGCCGGGCTGACTTTTTTTTCCCTTCTTGTCAGCGGCGTGGAGGCGGCACCCAAGCGCCCCTTATGGACCATCCGCCGCTGTTTTTGATGCTTCTGTGATGCTTTGGTGGTGCTTTTTTTAAGCTTTAATGAAGCTTGGCAGATGCCCCATTTGTGTGTTTATATCTCATACCTGCATTACCTCCAAAACAAAGCAAAGCTAAAGAGGAATAAAAGCCTCTCAAAAGCTGTAGGTGCTGTAAGGGAGCATTGTCATACACTTCTATGGAGGCTCTGAAGCATCACTAAAGTTACATGAGATATAATTTTTGAAGCAAAGCAAACACAACGTGTGAACAGGACTGTAAGCTAACCATTTTATTTAGTGACTGGCATTCAGAGAGCTTGGCTCATTCACACTGAAGCTCAAATAAGCAGCTCCTTCAGGCTTTTGAGCTTTTTTGAGCTCTTATTTTTTCTGCCTGGAAACTCCCCTCCATGTTAGCCAATGTGTCCATGCACACTATGGCTTTTTCAGGCTTTTTCAGGCTTTTACAGGCATATGCTCTTGCAGGCAAAAAAACTCCCCAGTGTCACGTGGTTCTTCTCATCTCTCACATTCTCAAGAGCAGGATTACTCCTATTTTTCACTGGTCCATCATACCTATTCACACCTTGATTATCTTTTGGTCACACACAAAGATCTACCCAGAGTGGAGTCCGCATGCATTGACATCATCTCCTTTTCTGATCATGCTCCGGTCCATCTGACACTCCAAGTGGTCCAATTACCCCAAGCCCTACATCCTGGAGGCTGGACGAAGCACTGTTACAATTTGAGGAATGCGAGGGCTGAGCTGGGGGCAACCTTGACGGAGTACTTTTCCTTTAACCGGGACTCGGTTGACAATCCCTTGATACTCTGGGAGGCACATAAACCAGTTGTCCAAGGGGTCTTGATCAGGATGGGGTCCCGACGCAAAGGGGAACGAACCAGTCGGACGGAGGAGCTTCTATCGAAGCTGCGCAGCTTAGAATGCTTCCAGAAAGAGAGCCTTGCGCAGTCTATCTATCACAAGCTCCTCAGGGTCCGAGAAGAACTTTGGTCCCTTCTCTTTCATAAAACAAAGCAGAAATTAGCATGGGCCCATCACACTATGTATGATTACTCTAACAAACCAGGAACGGGCTCTACGAGGGCCCCGAACCAGAACTTTTGTCCCTTCCATCATGGCCTCTACAGGGCAGAGGTTGACCACTTCCACTGCTATGGCGGCAGAATTCACCTTTTATTGGGACAATCTTAGCGGATCCTCCTACAACTGCATTATCAGCTATCCAGTATTACATAGCATCGTCGGGTATGCTATCTCTTTTTCCCGAGGTGTGGGAGGAATTGTAAGTACCTATTATGGTGGAGGAGCTGGGGGCAGCCCTGGCTGATTCCAAACCCAAGAAAGCCCCTGGCCCGGATGGGCTCACCCCAGCCTATTACAAGGCCTTTTTCGAGGCTCTGTCCCCACACTTAGTGTCTGCGCTCAACTCCCTAACAGAAGGCCAAGCCATGCCCACTGACACCCTGAGAGCTTACAGCTCTCTGATCCTTAAGGAGGGGAAGCACCTCTCACAGTGTGGAAGCTTTCATTCTTTAGCCCTATTAAATACTGACAAGCTATTTGCAAAAATTCTGGCTAACAAGATGCTTCCTCGTATCCCACACTTAATTCATCGAGACCAAGCAGGATTTGTACCTTTTGAGGAAACCCGAGACAACACCATTCAGGTTATAAACCTGATCCATGCTGCTAGGACTGCCCGTCACCCCTTCTTCTGCTATCTAAGGATGCGGAGAAGGCTTTTGATAGGGTGAGCTGGCAGTTCATGCATGCCACAATTGGAACATATTGGGCTGGGGTTGTCGATGATGAGCTTGATTTCCATTCTCTATTCAAGCCCCTCAGCTGCGGTCAAGGTCAATGAAACTCGTTCGGATTTCTTACGATCACAAGTGGAACAAGTCAGGGCTGTCCTTTGTTGCCTCCAATCTTTATGTTTTCCCTGGAGCCCTTCCTGTGTACAGTACGGTCAAACCCTGGAATTATGGGTCACCAGAAGTCCTCTGGAGTGCTCGAGGTGACCGCTTATGCGGACAACCTGATCTTCTTTTTGACTGATCCATCAACGTCTCTGTCAAAGCTGTTACATTAGTTGCGGACATATGGACACTGTCCAACTTCTGCCCCCCCTCTTTTTTCAAACGCATTACCTCCCTCTTTCATGAGTTTGTTTGGTCCCATCAGAAACAGCGCATCCAGCTCCGGCTTCTCCATCTTCCAATAAATGGGGGTGGAGTGGGCCTACCACTGTACGACTCGTCTCACAAGGCTGGTTGACTGGCATTGTCATGCTGCGGCTAAGCAATGGGTGGCTATGGAGTTAGAGGATTCAGGCGGTACGGCCAAGAGTTGGCCATGGATTACCTTGCCACTCCCAAGGTCATTAAGTGCTCACCCCACTTTGGGGAGCACCCTTCAAGTGTCTAGGGCTGTGTTCCATATCACCTCAGTCTCCCCTTTGCCCTCCTCTATGATCTCTATTTTGGGCAATCCGCAATACAAGCCTGGTCTTCAGAACCCCCACTTTCTTTGGTTGGTGTCGGACAGCTGTGCTCATTTGTGGGATTTTTTGGGGCCTGACAGCAAACTCTCTCCAGCTGCGCTGGCCTCTGCAGCCTACCCCCCCTTTGACTTTTGAAGTGGTCTCCAGCTTCGACATTTTCTCCGTCATTGCTCCCGTGTTTTAGGTATCTCTCGCCAGCTCACTGAGCTAGAATGTCTGTGTCTTAAAGGGGAGCTGATTCGCCATGGCCAATTTACCGTCTCGCAAAGGGAAAAAATTCTCCATTTTGCGCAGAAATCTTCCATAGTCACAAAGGTACAAGAAACCAGCTACAAGATCCTGATGAGATGATAAAGGGTACCTACGACCTTACATCGTATTTTCCCGCAAGTGCCTGACACATGCTGGCGATGCAACTCTGGTCTAGGTACTATGCTGCACATTTTCTGGGACTACCTGAAAATTAAACCATTCTGGCGGGAGGTGGCTTGCACTATCAAACATCTGACCAATGTTGACCTAGCTGACAACCCCGCGGCATGCTTATTGCACCTCACGCAATGACCCATTAAAAAAATAAAAGGCCTCTCTCACCATTCAGCTACTAAATGCAGCCAAGGCGTGTATTCCCTTGTGCTGGAGGTCTGTGAACCCATCCTCAAGGTCTCTTTGGTTCTCCAAAATCAATGAGCTTAGAGACATGGAGGACTTTATGGCTACCTTTCACAACCAGGAGGAGTCCTTTCGTGACACATGGCGACCATGGCAAAACTTCGTCTTCACTGACACCTATCTGCAGGAGAGCTCGCAACACAGCTGACCTTCTCTCTGGTTCTTGCAAGGGTGAGAGAATCTGCCTATCTGGATCTATCTGATCTCCAAGTCCTTATTTTCTCTCTTTTGTCCTGCTTCTCCTTGTAAATGCCTTCATTTTTCTGTTCCCCCCACTCTTACCCATCTGTTTTCTCTTCTGCTGGGCCCCCCCCCCCCCCGCTCAACATGCCCACATTAAGCTTGGAGACCTCTTTGCTGTAGTTTCCTCGCTGTTTTTCAGTAGTTGACCATTTATGATGGACTTTGTCCTTTTTACAAACTTTACTGGCCACCCAGGGTTCTTCCCTGATCCCGGCATTTCTTAATTTTTTTTTTCTACCCCTCAGGGTTGCATTACTGTGTTAGGACTTCCTACATGGGACTGGACGAATAGAGATGCTTATCATTACACCCTACCAGTTAAGAATATTTTACATACTTTGTTACATTGAGCATGCCTTGCATTTGATAAGCTACTTTTGAAGCTGAAGTGGATATTTAATCTATGTCTCTAATATGCAAATACTGTTGCAACTTACTTGACTCATTCTTTAAGCCAGGGGTACCCAACCAGTGGCCCGGGGGGCCACATGTGGCCCACGGAGCCCTCTGATGTGGCCCGTGACCTCCTTCTCTGGGGTGGAGTAGAATAGAATACTGTTATTAAAGGTAAAATCACATTGTATATATGGGCATATCTGTTCTGCAGTGGTTACTGGGCTGCTTTCAAACTGATCCACAGGTGCAGAGCAGCTCACCTGCGGGTTACCTGTACTGAACCATAGACTTCTGTTATTACCTGCAAGTTTGGTGCGCTTTCTGAAAGTGCACCACATCTGCAGGATATAAAAGAAGTCTATGACAAAGTGCAGCTAACCTGCAGAGAAGCAACAGATGCACTGCGCTACACCCGCGGTGCGGGTAAACTGCAGTGCATCAGTGTGAAAGCAGCCTTAGGCCCCTTTCACACAGTCAGTCCGACCCAATCGGACCCTCCATTCACTTCTAAGGAGTGGCAGATGTAGATGGACTTGTGTCCGTTTACAAACGCCTACCTCCAATGTGATCCGCTAGAAAAAAAAAAGAGTACAGTGGGATCTTTAGCATAGAGTGGGCTGTGTCCATGTCTGTGTCTGCTCTGCATACGTAGAATGGACACGGACCTGCCATCCGCCCAATCCGCTCATTGTGGCCCACGACCGGTTCCAAGTCGTTTCAGTGGCCCTCGCTCCTCAAAAGGTTGGGCACCCCTGCTTTAAGCTGTATAATGCACCTGTTGGCTCAATAAAGGAATTACAAAAAAACCCCACCAAACTCGCATTGTTGAGAGGAACCTTCGAGCAGGAAAGACGTGCCCAAAAACGCGCATAAAAAAAATCAACACAGCATGAAAAAGCTCAAAGAAGCTCAAAATCACACACAAAAAAATAGGAGAAATGAGCTGAGGGGATGGGTTGTGAAAAAAAAAAAATGCTTATGCTCAAATGAGCACAAAGAAGCTCAAAGGAGTTTATTAAAAAGGTGCAAAAGATCCCAAAAAGTACAAACTTCTTCAAGCTGCAATAAAAGCTTAAATCCCTATAAAAGCAGCTTTTTTTGAGCTGCAGTGTGCATGAGCCCTAAAAAGCGTGTCCAATGCCATGTTTTGAAGCAAATGTAAAGGAGCCCTTGTGCAGCCCCCCTCAGCCCCCCTAATACTTACCTAAGCCCAATCCCGATCTAGCAATGTGCACGAGACCCAAGGCTCTCCCTCCTGATTGGCTGAGATCAATCACAGCCAGTGAGGAGGGAGCGGGGTTGAGGCTGAGCCGTGTCTCGGGAGCTAGCATGCACAAGTGCCCCCAAAGCAAACGGGGGAGGAACCCAGAGCACTGGCGGGGGACCCAAGAAGAGGAGGATTGGGGCTGCTCTGTGCAAAACCACTAGAAAGAGCAGGAAATTATAACATATTTGTTATTTTTTAAAATAAGATGAAGCGGTGTTCCTGACCTCTAGAGGCCTAGTGGTGACCTCCAGAGTCAGGGAGAGCTGACATCCTTCCTCGAAATGTGGGTTATTAGGCATGGGGGGTGTAATGCAAGTTGGAACCATGGGCGCCAGTCACTTTTTGAATGCAAGAACATTTATTTAGATTTATTGCCTCTTAAACAGAACTAGTGGAGAGAGGGTTAGGGCCAGCACACCCTTAGGCAGATGAAATAGCAATTGGGAGACTCCGAGACAAAATAATAGGTAGACAACTATACAGGAAGAGGGTCTTTAAGCTGGTTGCAACAACTGGATTTGTAGAACTGCTGTCTCCTATGGCAACTGAACTTCCAACAGTCAATAGAGATCTGTACACGTAACTCACAGTATCCTGTTATAGATCTTCTCTCACATCCCACAGTATCCTACTGTAGATCTTCACTCACTGAGGTACCGGTCTCGCACTAGACTTCAAGATCCCAGTCGTCACTGAAACCCCTGAGCTCTTCCACGGCTAACCCGCTGTATAATTCATCAAGCTTCACCCCTGCTAACCCAGTGGGTCCCTGGCTTGGCTCTATGCTGAAGCTTTCCCACTTCTTCACCGTCCCCGGCTGGTAAAAAGGCTGCTCTGGTACTTCTTCAGACTCCCATACACTTGCCTCTGGTAACAGGAGTGGTTGTCCCTTATGGCAACTGCTTCTCCCTCACTGCTGGCAAGGATTTGGCTCCCCATCCGGCGAAACCTCTGCAACTTGGTTGGGCTTCCGGCCTGAAGCCCCAACCCCGCGCTGCTTCTCTCAAACCTGGATAGGCCTTAGACAGCCTAGCAGCCATGTGCTCCCGGGATAGGCCTCAGGCTTCTGGCCTAGCAACCCGGAGCTTTGTAACACACATTCACCCAGACAGTCATCCAGGTGGCACAGAACCCCGATCACCTGACTCCTCCCAAATAAATAGACTCTCCCAACAGGCCAAGGGGCCAAAGAAAGCCTTTGCCAATTGGCTGAAACAACCTATCCACTCCTAGTCTGAATTCACTATGCCCTTGTCATTCTAATGCCACAGGCAACAATGCCACCTAGTGACAGAAGAGAGGTGCATCAAATCCAGATTTAGGGAAAAGTCAGTGGATCCTCCTAACAATTAGCCTAGGCTAGTTACCACCTAGCAAACTACATTTGTTAGCAACCCTGCCTAAGACCAGGGTGCTACACAAATTTTTTCCTTTACAATCACTTTAAGCTAAAGCCATGTACATACAGGCCAAATGTGGGGCAATAGAAACTGGCCAACATTCGGCCCATGTGTATTGCAGTTGGTCTGACAGAAGCCAGCCGAACTGTCAAAGGGGCATGACTAAAAAAGGTCTGCCGACCAGCTCCTGTTCAGCACTCTCAGCCAATAGCTGAGAGCCCTGACCGGAGTGTTCTGGTGTGTGTGTGTGTGTGTGTGGGGGGGGGTGTTCCCGT
>BLSH010000756.1:1668342-1682322 GCA_018402905.1 Glandirana rugosa | reverse complement strand
CTTGCCGACGTGTATCTACGCTACACGGTCGGCAAGTGGTTAAAGTTCAATTTTGGTCTCATCTGACCAGAGCACCTTCTTCCGCATGTTTGTTGTGCCCCCCACATGGCTTCTCTCAAACTGCAAACGGGACTTCTTATGGCTTTCTTTCAACAATGGCTTTCTTCTTGCCACTCTTCCATAAAGGCCAGATGTGGAGTTAATATGGGACCCTTGGCTGCTTTTCATATTAATGCTCTCTTAACTAGCCTGTCAGTTTAGGTGGACGGCCATGTCTTGGTAGGGTTGCAGTTGTGCCAAACTCTTTCCATTTTCGGATGATGGATTGAACAGTGCTCCATGAGATGTTCAAAGCTTGGGATATTTTTTTTTATAACCTAACCCTGCTTTAAACTTCTCCACAACTTTATCCCTGGCCTGTCTGTTGTGTTCCGTGGCCTTCAAGATGCTGTTTGTTTACTAAGGTTTTCTAACAAACCTCTGAGGGCTTCACAGAACAGCTGTATTCATACTGAGATTAAATTCCACAAAGATGGACTCTATTTACTAATTAGGTAACTTCTGAAGGCAATTGGTTCCACTAGATTTTAGTTAGGAGTATCAGAGTAAAGGGGGCTGAATACAAATGCACACCACACTTCAGATATTTATTTGTTAAAAATTTGGAAAACCATTTATCATTTTCCTTCCACTTCACAATTATATGCCACTTTGTGTTGGTCTATCACATAAAATCCCACTAAAATCCAAATACATTTTTGGTTGTAACATGACAAAATGTGGAAAATTTCAAGGAGTATGAATACTTTTTCAAGGCACTGTATATCTAATGAGAATGACATACCACTGAAATATCACAGTAGAATTTGAATGTCTTCAAAGAACCCAACCACCAAGCCACTGTACCACTGAACAGTATCCAGCCAGACATCGGGGCGGGAGGGTGGTAGGCTTCTTCTCCATCTGCCATTTTTACACTGCTTGAGGAAATTCAAACTCCCACCTAACCACCATTGCAGCTCCTTCCACCACATGTAACCTCATTTCTCCTATCTCTGATCTGATCTCTGATCTTAAATTAACCCTGTATCTTCCTGACTCTGTTAGTTCAGTCATGACTGCCCCTTGACAATTTTTTTTTTCTTTGGGCCTACCTGTCTATAGATTTGGGTTAAATAACACCATGCTCCTGAATCCCTTTTCTGCAAGTATGCACCTTCATTGGATGATAGCCTCCCAATTCATCCATTCTCAGACATATCAGCCAACTATAATGACCATTGGACAGCACCCAACAGCTCTGAATTGGCATTCTAGAAGGACCGAGAAACTCTATAGGATACGAAAACTTGGCCGATCCTGTTTACCTCAGATAAAGTGGAATTCCCCAATCTCACATCTATTCTCCAAAAGGGGAATGCTTGTGCCACCAGAGTGCTTCTGTTTTGGGCACTGGAACAAGAGACACAGTTGGCCCATTTCTCTCTATTTAACCGTTCACCTTTGTCTATAACCAGTTTAAATATTTGCCAACATTCTGGGTGTTTTCTGTCAATAATTGAGACTGTATCCAATGGCAATAGACGCTAATGAGTGACACATATTAATGTTGAAGATATATTTACAATGTAAACTGCCCAACCCCTTTTATTGTGTCGAACTTTTGGAAATGATTGCATGTGGTCTTTGGCTTTGAAGACACACAGAGTATGTTATATCATTGCTGCTGCACTGATTGTGGAGAAAGGTGTGGCTGAAAGCTCCAGTTCACTGGACTGGTACTAAACCTAATCACCTCATTCAAACAGACTTTCAAGGACCTTCTTCACACTTTGGGTTGTTTATTTTACAAGTGGAACTTTTTTTTATTTAAACGTAAAGATCTAGCTGTATTAAAAATAATAATAATTTTTGCTGCAATACTTACCTTCAATCTGGTAAGGAATACCTTTTCACCACTAGATATCGTTAGTCTTTCAGGTTGAATAATGGCCAGCATCATTCAACTGACTTTCTCTGAGTCCAGGCTGTCATAGACCCCATCCCCGTTGTGTAGCATCATCACACCCCTTGGGATGAGAATATTACTACACTGGTTGATGCTCACATGTCATTATGAGAGCACTATTTGCTGCAAAAGTAAAGAGCACTCCCCTCCCTGGTCAGAGGAGAAGAGAAAGGACATCACCTGAATACCCAGAATACCCTTGGAAAAAAAAACAGGTGTACTGATCAGACATAACTTTATGCCCACCCACCTCTATTGTGTAGATGTGTTTGCCACCAAAACAGTCCTGACCCATTGAGGCATGTACCCCACTAGATCTCTAAAGGTATGCTGTGGTATCTGGCACCAAGCAGTCAATAGCAGATCCTTTAAGTCCTATAAGTTGGGAGGTGGGGCCTCTATGGATCACACTTGTTTTTCCAGCACATCCCAAAGAGGCTTGATTGGATTGAGATCTGGAGAATTTTTAGGCCAAGTCAACACCACAAATTCGTTGTGTTTCTCAAACCATTGCTGAACCATTTTTCCAGTGTGGCAGGGTGAATCATCATGCTAAAAGAGGACACTGCCATTAGGGAATTCTGTTGTAGGCCCTTTGGCTGTGAGCACGGGTCAGCATGGGCACCCTGACCAGTCTGCGGCTATGCAGCCCCATAGACAACAAACTGTGATGCCCATTTTTTTCTTTCTACTAATACATCAACTTCAGGAAAGACATGTTCACTTGCTGCCTAATACAGTATATCCCACCGACTTTCAGATGCCATTGTAACGAGATAATCAGTGTTATTCACTTAACCTGTCAGTGGTCATAAAGTTATTGCTGATCAGTATATATATTTATATACAGTATATATGGATAAACACATTGAAGTAGAAAGGCTGCACACCCAAATAGAATGTAGCCAATGGCACTCTTAGAGGTGGCTGGTTGTTGTGGTTCACCTGATCACACTGCCCTCAATCACACTTTTCCGCATACCCGGAGACACAGAACAGGCTGGTACTTTGTTTTTGTTTTTTTATTAGGAGATTTGAACTTGGATGGGGTAGGGAATGATTATGGGATGCCCAAGAATTGACCAGTTCTGTATATGGGACCACTATATACACCTCCGTATATACACTTCTCCATCCTCCTCCAGCACTGACACTTGCTGCATGTTACACTCCTTGTTCCTCTCTCCTGCACAACACTTGCTTCTCACAGGTGAGACCCAGGCAGGCAGAGGCTAATAGTCTGCAAAGTGTAGCAAAGTACTCTGTGCTAGCTAGTGTGATGGACTATTACTCCCAGCCCATCTTCTTCCAGGCCCTGTCAGCTACTCCAGCTGCAACGGCCTTCTCCACTGCCACAGCAACAGCAACATCAAAATCCCACACTGGCTTCTGCATCCTTCCCAGACTGTTTCTCACCCCAATCTGCTCCGGCGTGCCTCTGACAGTATCCCAGGGTATGTTGCTCACTGACTCCTGACACTTGTAGTTCCACTAGGGTTGCCACCTGCCCAGGATTCACCCGGCCAGTTCAGGTTTTGAATCATGTGTCCGGGTTTCAGTCCACCTGAAACCCGGACACATTATTCAGACAGAAATGTAGAAGGGGTGAGAGGAGCACTATGCACACCACATTACTATTCTCTTTGGAGCACCCAAATGTGTTCCAGGTCTGTTACAATCCTATAAGGTATGCATAAAAAAAATATTGTAGTTGTATGCCGCTAAAGTGTTTGGGTTTGGCTTGAAGAAAAAGTGGCAACCCTAAGTTCCACACTGGAGATCTCTCCCCGATAGTGCTCTCTGCTGCTGTCCTTTCCGCTCTGCCTTGTGCCTGCCACCAAGATCTCACTCCTGCACCAGAGCACTCCAGGCTTGGGGTCACCCCCCCCCCCAGACTGGGAGCTTCCCCTGGGCCACGACAGCCACCACACTATTCCATCTCCAGACTTCCACCCGAACTTCTTTTCCCAGATTGGGCTGACACTGGGTATTTAAGGAGGCCTGCCCAGTGCCCCCTGGGGATTGGTCAGGGCTCCTCAGAACACCCCAGATGGCCACACCTCCCCTTCCACCTCTCTGTCCAGAAAACACCAGGAGCTTCTGGAAAGAAGTGGGAGGTTCTGATGACACCATCTGTGAATCACCCAGTCCTACCTGAGCCACTCCCAGCCCATAATCAAAACAATCAGGCCTGCTCAAAGTCAGGCCTGACTAAACTTGCCTTACCTAGCAAAAAAAAACTATTCCAACACCTACCTAGCGTAGAGGGTGCAACAAGAGTGACAACAGAACAAAACAAGAAGGGTCCCCCGGGTTTTTTTTTTTTTTTTTTTAGCAGTAAATGATAAACAATTACAGTGGATTATGTAGAAAAATCTTTTATTATACAAATATTTAAAATTCACAAATTTTCAAAATTTTCAAAATATGAGCTCTGGTTGCAAAATTGTAAAATATCAAACACAGCAAAAACAAAAAAGAGTGGTGGATACACTCAAAACAATACAGTAATCCAGCCACAAATGTATGCCCCAACGCGTTTCGACCAAAAACAGTCAAGGGCTTCTTCAGGGGGATTGTTTTATCGCTAGTGGAAGGAGAACAGTCTTGTAACTAGAGATTTATTAACAATTGATCAGAGCAGGATCCAAGAAGGGACTGGCTTGCAAGAAGCCACACTTTGAATGTCCCAAAAGGTGGGATGGAGAGTCACCTTGTCAAGTTAAATTGCTTGGAGTGACTAGCGATTTAGTCTACAGTGAATCAGCAAAATCATTGCAGAGTGTCTGGTTGCATAATGTAGCGAAAATGGTGAGAGTGCATAAAACATGAAGGACCCGTATCTGTACTCAATAAAACGCCACTGATACACCCAAAACACATCCGCTCAGTAAAGCCCATGGAATTGTCAATTAGATTGTCAATTCCATATATATATGGAATGGGGGAGGGTAAAAAACTCTACCTGCTTGAAATGACATTTCGTTTTATCTCTTTAGCCAAGCTGGCTCCTCACTTCTTTAAGTATCCATGTTTTTGTTGGAAATTCTGTCCAAAGACTTCTTTTGCCAGTCACACTATGCCTGTGAATCAGACAACCAACTGAGGTTTTGGGCCTCCTTGAACTGAACCTGTACTATACCATGCTAAGCAAAATAACAGGTTTACTTTACAGACAGGGGCCATAAACAGTACATATTGTTTCTTCCCTGTACCCTTCTCCCTTCTCCACCCTCTTCCACTGTCAGAGAACATACGATTTCTATGTAGGCTTCAACATTCTGAGCAACATGAAACTTACCCAGGGATATGCACCCTCCCCAGTGCTCAGGTCTGATTATTGGCCACTTACACACGCATAGCTCCTAACTGTCCCTCTTTTGGAGGGACTTGTCTCTCTTTTGGAACAAAATCCCTTTGTCCCTCTTTACTTCTCAGTTGTCCCTTATTTTGGACAGATGTGTAGGCCTCTAAAATTTGTAATACTTAACTACCAAAAGTGTTACACTACACTGAACCTGTCACACAAATATTTTTACTATCACATCTTTGTTCTAAAAAGCCAGCATGAAGGAACTATAGTGATGAAAAAAACACTTTTGCATTTAACCAACCATTTTTTGCTTATTAAAGCATTTGTTAACCCAAAAAAACAAAAAAAAAAAAAACAAATCCTGTTCCCTTAAAGCAGGGGTAGGGAACCTGCGGCTCTCTAGCTGTTGTAGAACTACATTTCCCATCATGCTTCTGGGAGTAATTGTATCCATCAACCTTGCAATGCCTCATGGGAAATGTAGTTCTACAACAGCTGGAAAGCCACAGGTTCCCTACCCCTGCCTTAAAGCATGTTATGCAGCACAGCGCTTGTGCTGTGTCATTTTGGTCCTCTGTATCACCTGAAATACCTGGCTGATCCTGCCTGGCTATACCCTTCCCCCTGTTCTTTGACCATGATATATCAGGGCTGCTGAGCCCTGACATCGTTGTCAAAGTACGTGCCTCCGTCAGCCACAGCCCTGCTCTCCTCTGTGTCTCCTCTGTCCTCCTACCCCCTCCCTGTCTGCTTGTACCAGTGCCCGTCCCCCACGCTCCTGCTGCTCTCATATCTGCAGCAAAATCCTCCCATCCTCTCTGTACTCTAATAATAAGTGTCCCTATGTCTGTGTAACGTAAAAATCTGCCGAATTGTAACAATTTTATGCGCAGCTCTCAGCGCTCAGCTGGCTGTCGGCAGTCTCTCCGCTCGGCCCCGCCCACTGGAGATGTGAGCCGGAGAGAGAAGAGATCTGACATTCAGCTGAGCACCGGGAGCCGAGCTTATATAGCACAGATCGGCAGATTTTTTACATTACACAGACACAGGGACACTTCTTATTATTATAGTACAGAGAGGATGGGAGACTTTAACTGCTTCCCGCCTGGCCTATTGTAAAATGATGGCTGAAAGGGAGCCCTGTTATCCTGGGTGCATGTCCACCGGACACAGTGGATGACAGATTAGTGTACCAGCCCACTGCCGCTGTGACCAATCACAGAAGATCACATGGCAATTTCACACAATGAATGGCTTTGATTCATGGCATTCATTGTGTACTGTTGTGTTGATCTGTGTGATTGGTCACAGTGATCACTTGGTACAAACAGCGTCAATCAAAGCCCAACTGTACCATGTGATTAGCTGTGGCCAATCACAGCTAACCACAATAGTAAACACTGAATGAAAGGGTTTCATTCAGAAGAAAATGGTTGATTACAACAGTGAATTTCACTATCATAGAGTGTTAAAAAAAATCCTGATTACCTCCCTGAAGTAATACAGTGTTACTATGGTAACACTGAATTGCTTTGGTCACAGTATGTAAAAAAAATGCAAAAATGAGAAAAATGTAATAAAAGAGAATGTTTAATAAAGAGAAAAATGTTTTTACATACTGTCACCAGTCAGTGTCCCTGATCACCTACACGCCAGTTATGTGATGACACTGTACTGCACCGGTGACAGTATGTAAAATATATTAACCACTTCAGCCCCCTTCCTGACCAGAGCACTTTTTGTGATTTGGCACTGCGTCACTTTAACTGACAATTGCGTGGTCGTGCGACGTTGTACCCAAACAAAATTGACATCCTTTGTTTTCCCACAAATAGAGCTTTCTTTTGGTGGTATTTGATCACCTCTGCAGTTTTTATTTTTTGCACTATAAACAAAAAAAGAGTAAACAAAGACCGCAATAGGCATGTATTGATTGGTTTGCGCAAAAGTTGTCACGTTTACAAACTATGAGAATTCATTTATGGCGTTTTTACTATTTTCTTTTTTACTAGTAATGGCGGGGATCTGTGATTTTTATTGGGACTGCGATATTGTGGCAGACATGTCGGACATTTTCGACACTTTTTTGGGACCATTGGCATTTATACAGCGATCAGAGCTAAAGAAGTTACTGATTACTGTGTAAATGTCACTGGCAGGGAAAGGGTTAACCTGTAGGGGCGATCTAGGGGTTAACTGTGTTCCCTGTGTGTGTTCTAACTGTATGGGGGCTGCGCAGGCAGAGGCATGACAGATCTAACTGATCCCAATCACAGGGATCAGTAGATCCCTGTCATGCCACCTGTCAGAACGGGGAACTGCCGTGTTTACATTGGCGGTTCCCTGTTATTCCTCTCTAACAGCCAATTGCGGCCCCACTCACGGAGCATGCGGCGGGCATGAGAGCGTGCCGCCAGCGGTGCGTGCCTGCCCGTAACTGCAGCTGCGTGGACTGCGGTTTATAGACGGCGATCTGCGCAGCGTAGCCAGCTTGCCGCCGTATACTCACGCGATACGATCGACAAGTAGTTACAAAAAAATTGTGAAACTAACAATTTTTTTAATATCTTCATTTTACAAAAAATTGTGACAAAAAATTACAACTTCAAAAACTCACCATGCCTCCTACTTAATACCTTGGACTGTCTACTTTCTAAAAAGGGTTAATTTGGGGGCTATTTGTACTGTCCTGACATTTTAAGGCCTCAAGAATTGAGATAGGCCATCAGGAGATCAGGATTGATTGATTTTCACATACAGTATATCCCATATGCAAGACGTCCTAATGAACCCTGGAATCTAGTAAAGGTGTAAGCTTACCAGACTCAGGTAGGACTTGCGCGGGGGTCTCAATCCACTTTCAGGGTAGTGGTCACCGCAACTCATCAAGGGCAGGAGATCCTGGACATCTATGGGGTCATCATGGACTGAACGTCACAGGCAAGGACTTCCACAGCTCATCATAGACAGGACATCCCAAGCAGTATTGAAAACGGAAAACGGATCCAAATCAGAAGGGGCTCCAAAACCTCTCTGGAATGCTCTCACTGGGGAGTACTGACACTTGTCTGCTACGAGTCAGTACTCCCCAGTGAGAGCATTCCAGAGAGGTTTTGGAGCCCCTTGTGATTTGGATCCGTTTTCCGTTTTCAATACTGCTTGGGATGTCCTGTCTATGATGAGCTGTGGAAGTCCTTGCCTGTGACGTTCAGTCCATGATGACCCCATAGATGTCCAGGATCTCCTGCCCTTGATGAGTTGCGGTGACCACTACCCTGAAAGTGGATTGAGACCCCCGCGCAAGTCCTACCTGAGTCTGGTAAGCTTACACCTTTACTAGATTCCAGGGTTCATTAGGACGTCTTGCACATGAAGATTCTTATAAAGGCTTTACCATTACTTGTTGCCCCCCCCCCCTTTTTCAGAGACTCATCTTCACTGAAGACTCTGAAGGAGTACCTTCTTCATTCACATTGAAGAGCCTTTAGTGTAACTTGGATTTGACTCTAATACCTCGCCATTATCTCCTTGGAAAAGGAAGAATATTTATCTATTTATTCTATTTATTTATTATGTTTTCATTTATGTTGCATATATAGACTATTCACTTTATTTAATATCCTTGGGCGCTGCAATCATCCCAATACTCTGTTTAAACAATTCTTTGATCTATTGTTTATTTGCGAGCAGCCCGATACATCACTACTTTTCAATACTGTTTTCATTTTTTATCTTATTTTATAGTGGGCGCGGTTAATCTTTATATTTTTAGTATATCCCATAGTTTGGGGACTCTATAACTTTCCTACAGAATAAATAATACAGTATACACCGATTTTGGTTATTTTCTCCAAAGAAATGTAGCGGTATATATTTTGGCCTAAATTTATGAAGATTATTTATTGGCAAAATTTTATAATAATTTTATAAACTAAGAAAAACACTTTTTTTCATCTTTTTTTTCGGCCTTTTTTCATTTTATTTAGCAAAAAATAAAAAAACACAGTAATGATTAAATACCACCAACACAAAGCTCTATTTGTATGAGACAATTATAAAAAAATTCATATGGCTACAGTGTTGCAATTGTCATTCAAAGAGCTGAAAGCTGAAAATTGGTCCGGGAAGGAAGGGGGTGAAAGTGTCCTGCATTGAAGTGGTTAATTCTTTTTGGGCCATGCAACTTGGGGTATAATAGGGGGCGTGTCTTTTACCTACACGCTTTGTGTTAAATGGTGTCCCTCTTTCCCATCTCAAAAAGTTGGGAGGTATATGTGTGCATTGTGGGGTGGCGATGGGGGTGTTGAGTCTCCCCATACTTAGGAGTACTGGGTATATCTCAGGCAGCAGATCAGGGCTTTGCAAAAGCAAACCTGTTCATTTGCCTTATATGGGTATCATTAGGGCTTGATTTTGGCGACAACCAATGGGTGTGGCCATGGGTGGCAGAGCTGCAGTACAGACGCACACAGCCGCCCACACATCATGCTGCTGCTTGTCAGTAACACATTCCCTTATGTAATAAAACTTCCAGAACAAAGTCCAGCCTGCCAGAATGACCTGCCCAGGTCCTCATTGTGTCAAAGAGCGTACTGTATGCTTGTAGATCGCTCTGGGTTCATACACCTCGATCAAAACTGATTACAGAGTAAGACGACTTCCCTACTCAGATTGGTCTAAAGTGTACCGATGGCTGGCTTACAGGGGCAGAAGGAATAAATCTGGCCCTGGGTAAAGTACAGGTTTTCGTCAAAGGGATTAAAGTGATTTTGCACATATTTTATTTATTTATTATGGACTAGTCAGGTAAATACAAGACTTTTTTTTATAGCCAGCAGGTGAAATGCTAGTCTGCTTTTCACGCTTCCATCTATCTCTTTGCTGACTGGTCACAGTGACCCATCACTTATCAGATGTCTCAGTCTGAGATTTCAATAAGAAGAAAGGCACCTTCAATAAGGCAGCATCTTCTGTAATGTATCTTAGCCCATAGTGCTCTGGGAATCCTTTGTAACGGATTACACATATATATATATATATATATATACATATAAAGAATATATAGCATAAATAACTAGTTTAAAAATGTAACTAAAACAAATTAAATCATGTTGAAAAATTATAATTTCCCATTAAAGTCATATTAAAGGCAAACCTTTTTTTTTTTCTTAAAATAATAAACATGTTATGCTTTCCTGCTCTGTGCAAAGGTTTTGCACAGAGCAGCCCCGATCCTCCTCTGTGTGTCCATTTACACACAGAGCCCGGCTTGGCCCTTCCCCATCATTGGCTGTAATTGACAGTAGTGGGAGCCAATGGCCAACGAGAAGGAAGAGGCCCAGGAGAGTCGCTGCTCTTTTGCACATCTTTGGATCGAGATGGAGCTTAGATATTATGGGGGGCTGCTGCACACTGAAGTGTTTTTTACCTTCATGCATAGAGTGCATGAAGGTAAAAAACCTTGAACCTTTACAACCACTTTAAGTTGAATAAATGTTGACACTGTCAAATAATAATTGTTATAGACCTTGAACAACTCAGATAAGGTATCCATACATTTTACCTTATCGTCTGCTGCAGCAAAATGGACTACTGTACTTCTAATGTAATGCAGCACATGAAGGGAATATCTCCTCAAATACTTTGTCATATACAGTGGGGAAAATTATTATTTGATCTCCTGCAGGTTTTGTACGTTTGCCCACTTACAAAGAAATGAAGGGTCTATAATTTTTATCATAGGGTTATTTTAAATGATAGAAACAGAATATCAACCAAAAATCCAGAAAAAATACATAATACAAATGTTATAAATTGAGTTGCGGTTCAGTGAGCAAAATAAGTATTTGATCCCCAAGCAAAACATGACTTAGAAATTTTTTTTACAGATCTTCCCTAAGTGTTACTAAACCCACAACAGTATAATCTGTCTGTATATCCAGAATAGCATGCTTGTTATACTCACTGTGGAACTTAAAGCGGAGTTCCACCCTTTTAAAAGTCATAAGCTACAAAAAGTGTAGCTGCTGACTTTTAATAATCGAACACTCACCTGTCCCATGCTCCAGCGATGCGGCCGCCCGAAGCCTCGCTCTTCTCCATGCGGCACCGGCATCACAAGTGTGCATGCTCAAGTGTATCTTCTGGGACCTGTGACATGTGGGGGGGGGGGGGGAGAGTGAACTTCCTTCTGGTTCTGCGGGTCCCCCCAAAAAAATGACATGCCAATTGTGGCATGTCAGGGGGTCACCTTCCCTTAAAGCGGAAGTTCCACTTTTGGGTGGAACTCCGTTTAATGGGTTAATCCTCTGCATTGTGTAAAAAGGCTGTTTTATCCTGTATGCATAGATTCTTCCCTCCCTGCACTGTCTATCTTGGGAAGGCCAGCTTAACACAGGCAGGGTAGCCGACCTACACATGCTCAGTTGTGTCTTTTATCCTGGAGAGAACATTCACTAGTTTTTAGAGTTAGCCAGGTCACATGATATTGACATCACACATGTGGGCGTGTAGACAGGATGTAGTGGAAATCTCCTCCTACCTGAACACTCAGCACTGGACAGACCCTGCAGTTTATCACGTGGCCGTGGTATACAGATCCACCAAAAAGGTATATAGTGGCAGTATTTTAATGAAGAAGATTTATAAGCTGTGGGCACTGTGGGGAAGGGCAGATGAACTATTTTCATATTACTGGGTTTCTTAGCTTGACAGCTCAAAGTTTTAGCTCCCTCCATAATTTTTTTTTAGGATTAAGGTCTGGAGACTGGCTAGGCCACTCCATGACCTTAATGTGCTTCTTCTTGAGCCACTCCTTTATTACCTTGGTGGTAGGTTTTGTGTCATTATCATGCTGAAAGACCCACCCATGACCCATCTTCAGTGTTCTGGCTGAGGGAAGAAGGTTCTCATCCAAGATTTTACAATAAATGGCCCCTTCCATTGACCCCTCAATGCGCAAAAGTCGGTGTGTAGAGAAAAAGCCCCAAAGCATAATGTTTCCACCTCCATGCTTGACTGTAGGGATGGTGTTCTTAGGGTCATAGTCAGCATTTCTCTTCCTCCAAACACGGTGAGTCCCCCACCTCAAGAAGGCACATGTACAGTCATGCCAATGAACATCGAAATAATTCAGAGAAGGATTGGGAGAAAGTTCTGTGGTCAGATGAGACCAAAATTGAGCTCTTTGGCATTAACTCGACTCGCCGTGTTTGGAGGAAGAAAAATGCTGACTATGACCCTAAGAACACCATCGCTACAGTCAAGCACGGAGGTGGAAACAGTATATTTTGGGGCTGTTTCTCTGCTAAAGGTACAACCAGACTTTGCCGCATTGAGGGGCCAATGGACAGGGCCATGTATTGTAAAATCTTGTATGAGAACCTTCTTCCCTCAGCCAGAACATTGAAGATGGGCCGTGGATGGGTCTTCCAGCATGACAATGGCCCAAAACATACCACCAAGGCAACAAAGGAGTGGCTCAAGAAGAAGCACATTAAGGTCATGGAGTGGCCTAGCCAGTCTCCAGACCCTAATCCTATAGAAAATTTATGGAGGGAGCTGAAACTTCAAGTTGCCAAGAGACAGCCAAGAAACCTTAAGGATTTAGAGAAGATCTGTAAAGAAGAGTGGACCAAAATCCCTCCTGAGATGTGTGCAAACCTGGTCACCAACTACAAGAAACGTCTTACCTCTAAGCTCATTAACGTAAACAGCTTTGCATCAAGTTTACAATATGGACCACAAACAGTATGTATTTATGCATGCTGATCAACCCCCTTAAATGTTTCTTCACAAGAGAGAATAAATTCAGATCAGTTTATATTTCCTTATAGCTGAGTTCCTCCACGTCACCTATTAGCTATTTGCTCTGCACTTAACTCTACCTTCTACTGTTTCCCTTTCAAGAAGGATGGTGCCCTCATTGGTCAGGCGTCATCAAGGATCAGTATCTGACTCAGGGGTGACACAACCATGTAAATCTGGATGCCAGCTCTTGGCTGTGTTCACAAATTTTACATATCAGCCCGTAACGAGGCCTCTCATCGTGAGTTGCTACCAAGGTACATGTCACAGTCTGATCACTGGGGAAGAGGAGACTGAGGAAATGCTTCCTCCTGCCTGTATAGGGCTGTAGATAATTTTTTCCCCTGGGGGGTGGGGGTGTTCAGCCTTGGGGATCCAGAGGAGAAAAATCAGATTGCAAACACTGAGGGGAATTTATGTGTACCGCAAAACTGCACTTACAGTGGGAGGGGCTTAAAACTTGAGTTCATACTGCACAGGGTGCAGGGGACAGAAATGCTTAAGACACAGTTTTTAGGGGTCAGGAGTGTGTAACTTACAGAGCGCAGAGGTCAGGAGTGCATACTGCAGAGACTACAGGGGACAGGAATGAGTAATGCACAGAGTGCAGGAGTCAGAAGAGTGTAAAGCACGGGTAGTACAACAAAACATCACTTCCCTCCCCACCTAAAATCCCCATCACTACAGATCTCCCCCTTCCACTAAATCAGATTCCCTCCCACAGCAAAGCTTCCCTCCCCCGGTACAGCTCTCCCCCTCAGTACAGTTGGCCCCAATACAGCTCTCCTCTCTCCAATACAGCTTCCACCCTTCCTATTACAGCACTCCTCCCTCAGTGCGGCGTTAGCCTTTA
>BLSH010000756.1:1640392-1656080 GCA_018402905.1 Glandirana rugosa | reverse complement strand
CACAAGTCCCCCCTACAAGTCCCCTTTCTCCCTAAACTCACAGAACTCACCTCAGAGTCACATCTCTCTCTCTCACAAGTGGATTTCCTTTCCTTCTTGGGCTCTGGTGGATGACAGCAGTGCCCCATACCCTCCAGAGAAGCAGTTCCTGCCCCCAGACAACCGCTGGCACCTTCAGCAACTAAGGCCCCTTTCACACAGGCTTTCCGATCAGGTCTGCCTGTCTGTTTCTCAGCTGGACCTGATCGGACCCTCCATTCACCTCTATGGTGACATGTCCTCTGACATCTGCCACTATCCGATCCGATCCTGTCCATGAAGTCCAGACGGATGGTGACCCTATTTTCCATCTGCCTGGCGGATTGGATTGGATTAAAAGGGACAGGCGGTCTGTTTTAAACCAATCTCCGCATAGAAGAGAGCGGGGCTCTGACAGGTCTGTTCCTGCACAGTGAGTTGAGACAGATCTGTCATCCGCCTGCTTAGCGGGGATCAACGGATCGACCCCCCGCTGAGAAAAGCGTAGACCACCCATGTGAAAAGACCCTAAGGCTCCCTTCACATTATCATGTCTCCAAAGTCGGGCAATTTCCAGTGCGACTGGGATGCAACTTTTGGTGTGACTTTTATCCAACTTTACATTCTTACCAAGATTGATGTGATCAGATGCTTTTCATTTTTAAAACTGGCGCTGTTTATGTCCAGGGAAACCAGAAGGGATGAATGCTCATCCCTTCTGGTTTTCTTATAGAGGTGAACAGAGCTGTCTTTGTTTTCCTCTATGATCAGCCGGTGGAATCCTTTGGGACGGGAGAGCTTGAGAAAGCCCTGGAAGGTGGCAAGAGAGCACACAAGAGAGCCGACCAGCAGAAAAAGGATTTCTTTTATAAGAGAGCCAGCCGTGTGCTCTAAAAAAACAATACTGGGACGATGCCTGCAGCTTTTATTATATAAATGAAAAAGAAAAAAAAATTTGAAAAAACAATATTTTTTACTTTCTGCTATAAAACATATCCAATAATAATAAAAAAAATCATAAATTTAGGTCAAAATGTATTCTGCTACATGCCCTGGGTAAAAAAATTGCAATAAATGTATATCGATTGGTTTGCCTGAAAGTTATTCAAGAAATAATTGAGGGTGGTCCCGCGCAAATGGCTGTAGTATGATTGGTGGGTAAACGGAACTTCTGCCTCTACTGATACCACCCCACTGATGAGGAGTACTTGAATTAATGTAATAAATCGGTAGGTATGGCGCTATTCCCAATTTAATATGTATATCTTATGGGGTCTTCTAATACCTCTAAGTATAAAGTGCAAATGTGTCTTGTAAATAATGTGAAATGCCGTGGTGATCACAATGAAGTCACAACATATTGAATCAAAAATCTGACACATGACTAAATATACCAAAATGAGATAATATATCTTTTTATATATATTTATTTATCTAATTTTGGTATATTTATTGATGTGTCAGATATATAATTATAATATTTTATTTATATTCCTTATTTTTATAAATAAGCACTAAAATATCACTTCGATGCTTTGATGTGTTTAATGCATGCTCTTTCCAGTTCCCACTTCCCAGCATTCCCAGAGCCCCCTTTACATCAGAGTTCCCCTTTACAGTACATCACAGTCCACAGGGTTTGCCTTACAGTGATAGGGGGAACTCAGAGGACCCTGATGTAAAGGGGAACTCTGCAGGTTCTGGTGTAAAGGGAAACTCTGCAGACCCTGATGTTAAGGGGAATTCTGCAGACCCTGATGTAAGGGGGAATGTTGTGGACTCTGGTGTAAAGTGGAACTCTGGTTCTCTGGTCACCAGAACCCCCCCTTTCTTAAGAGTTTGCAGAGTTCCTCCTTACCTCAGAGTCCGCAGAGTTCCCCCTGCACCCTAAGGTGAATGGGTTAATCGATGGAAGAGGGGAGTGAGGACACTGATATAAGATTGCTTTCATGCTTCAGTGTGTGCAGCGCATCTTTACCTACCTAAGAGGAAAGTCTAGCACTATATTTGCACTTTTCGCTTCAGACCAAAAATCTAGGCAGCTCAGTCTCTACTAGGAGAGGGGTGTGTTTCAGAGGTGTAACTGGAACCTTCAGGACCCTGGTGCAAAAACCATTAAGGGCCCCCCTGACCTGAGCCTGGGAGTACAGAACCCTTTACTGCTGTTGTGGGGGCCCATTATCATGGTCCTGCAGTGGGCCCCCTTCCTGCCCTTACATTAGAATACCCCCTTACATCAAAGTTCCCAGCATTCCCAGAGCCTCCTTTACTTCCGAGTTCCCAGCATTCCCAGAGCCCCCTTTACATCAGAGTTCCCAGCATTCCCAGAGCCCCCTTTATTTTAGAGTTCCTAGCGTTCCCAGAGCCCCCTTTCCATCAGAGTTCCCCTTTACAGTACATCACAGTCCACAGGGTTTGCCTTACAGTGCAAGGGGGAACTCTGCGGACCCTGATGTAAAGGGGAACTCTATGGACCCTGATGTTAAGGAGAACTCTGCAGACCCTGATGTAAAGGGGAACTCTGCAGACCCGGGATCCCTAACTGCTGTTGTGGGGCCCTTTATTATGGTCCTGCAGCGGGACCCTTTCACATATTCTGCAGCGGGCCCCCTTCCTGCTCTTACATTAGAATCCCCCCTTACAAAAGCGTTCCCAAAATTTCCAGAGCCCCCTTTACATCTGAGTTCCCAGCATTCCCAAAGCCCCCTTTACATCTGAGTTCCCAGCATTCCCAAAGCCCCCTTTACATCAAAGTTTCCCTTTACAGTACATCACAATCCACAGGGTTTGCCTTACAGTGGAAGGGGGAACTCTGCAGACCCTGAGATAAAGGAGAACTCCGCAGACCCTGGTGTTAAGGGGAATTCTGCGGAACCTGTTGTAAGGTGGAATGATACAAACTCTGTTGTAAAGGGGAACTCTGGTGTAAGAGGTTCTCTTCACCAGAACCCCCCTAACTTAAGAGTTTGCAGAGTTCTTCCTTACCTCAGAGTCCACAGAGTTCCCCCTGCACCCAAAGGTAAAGGGGTTCACTGATGGAAGAGGGAAGTGAAGACACTGATATAAGATTGCTTTGATGCTTCGGTGTATGCTGACCTAGAGGAAAGTCTATCATTAGTTTTGCACTTTTCAGGCTGAAAATCTAAGCAGCTCAGTCTCTTCTATGAGAGGGTTGTGTTGCTCCTCAGATCACTCAGCTGTGTGTGTAATCTGAGGTCCTATTAGATCTCTACTCACAACACAGCTGGAGCCCTGGAATACTAGACTCACATTCACCATCTTTTGTCTGGAAGAGGGAAAGTACAGTTTTCTTTGCTGCAGTTAGGTAACCCTCACAGGTATTGTCTCTTCCCCCGACTTGAAGTGCTATATAAACTTATAGGACAAATAAGAAAACTACAGTATATAGAAAAAACACAATTTATTCCATTTAATTTTATAAAGCTAATCAGTTCTCTTTACACCCACAGGGTGGTGCTACAGCAGCATCGAAATTTTCCAAGTGCAAAACAAATTCCATAACATCATTATCTTTGTGACTTGTAAGCTGTTATCAGTTAAAAGCAGTTATATTGATCACGCTGTGCTGATGAAGAGAATCTGACATATTTCTGTACAGAATGAAAAACCTCTGTAACTCCCACCCCCCTGTGATTGGTGGTGGTAGCGATAAAGCCGTGTTTATGTCTTTTTGGATAATTAGGTGAAATAAATGCAGTTCTCTTTGAATATAAGTCAAGAACCGTAAACAACTTTAAAATCACATTAATATCATGCAAATGACCCTTCATTGCTCCACTAAAGTGGACGCGTCTTTCCTTTTCATGAAGAATGTTCCCAAATAGATCCTGAATTGATTCAGAGAATAGTTGTTTTTGTTTAAAGTGGTTGTAAACCCTTCCATATACCCAATACCAAAGTGACTGGCCTCAGGTGATACACAGAGATGAAACACATCTACCTACATAAGTTGTGCCTGTTTATCTACAGTCTTTTATTCTCTACATCTATTAAAAGTCAAGAATTTATAAAGCTTGTCTGAGAGTTCAGAAATAAAAGGGCGGCGAGCTGAAGTTACACTCTGCAGGGTTCAGTGAGGAGAACTCTGAGAGCTGATTGGAGGGAAGAGACACCCCCCACAGCACTTAGTGCTCTTGAGACACACTATTGGGGGATATGCTTTGTGCATATTTCATGTCTGAGGTTTACCACCACTTTATTATAATTCTTCACTGAACTTCACAGACAACAGATAACATAAGATCTGTATAATTTTCTAACCCTCAGACTTATGAAACGTATTCACAGATATGGAAAGGGGGTGATGGGTGGCTTCTCACCCCTGCCAGATGACCCCCTTCCAAGTCCGACTGAGCATTGGAGGGGCTCAGCAGTGGCGTCACTAGGGTTGGTGTCACCCGGTGCAGAAAAACATGGTGTCACCCTCCCCTCCACCAACTATAGTCCCCCATCGGTACAGACCCTCCCTCCGTCAGTACAGACCCCTCTCCAAGTATAGTCCCCCCTCAGTATAGACCAACCCCTCTCTAAGTACAGACCCCCCCTCCCTCAGTATAGACCCCCCACTAAGTGTAAACCCCCTCCATCAGTATAGACCTCCCCATCAGTACACCCCCCAGAACAAACCACCCCCCATCAGTACAAACCCCCCAGAACAAACCACCCCCCATCAGTACACCCCCCCCAGAACAAACCACCCCCCCAGCAGTACAGACCCCCCCAGAACAAACCACCCCCCCATCAGTACAGAGCCCCCAGAACAAACCACCCCCCAATCGGTACAGACCCAGCCCCCACCCCTTATGCACCTGAGCAGAGGCAGAACAGTTTTCAATGTAATACCGGAGCCGCACACCGCGCTGTCCCTGATTGAGACTCGGGGCTCTGCTCTGCCTCTGTCTCACTCTCACTGCAGCTGTCTCCTATCACAAGTGCACTGCTTGAAGAGTGATAGTCTGAGCAAGAATCTCTCCGGGCAGCACGCTTGTGATAGGAGACAGCTGCAGTGAGAGTGAGACAGAGACAGAGCAGAGCCTGAGTCTCACCCAGGGACAGTACAGTGCGCAGCACCGGTGTTCCATTGAAAACTGTCATCCTCTGGGACCCAGGACTCTCTGCCACCCTCATTCTGGTGTCACCCCTCTGCGTGTGTCGCCCCAGTGCAGGCTGCACCCCCCGCACCCGCCTAGTGACACTACTGGGGCTCAGTACTCTCTTTGTAGATCCAATGATTAGCAGGAGCCAACTTGGGGAAATGTCCATTGAATGGTTACAAACATAGGAGTGCATCATCTACCAAGATGGCTTTTTGGAGGGGATGTGACACCATATATTTAAAGAGAACAACTTATAATTGGGTTTTAAGTCCAAATCTCTGTGTTCCCTCCACCCCTTTGGAATCCCATACCCCCATGAGCTGTACATATTACATTTATTTCAGATGTCTTCTGGATGGTCATATGATGGGTCCTCTTTGGTCTATTCTTCATGGAGCGAAGTCTAGGCGTGCTCAGAGGACAAGGTCATTATATCCCACACTCACACTCTTTCCTCAATCTTCTGGACTGAGTGATTCTAGGTGCTGTTTAACCAGCAATTTAAAGAGGAACTTCATCCAGATGCTATTGTGGTCTCACATCCACCCTTCTGTCAGGAACCATAAACCAGGCAGAGACAGAAAAATGGAATAGCAAAAAACACAGTCCAGGAATGTAGTCAAAAACTGAACCCAGGGTTTGGATGGCAGAGTGGATAATCAGATGAGCCGGGGTCAGGAAGCCAGAAGTCAGCATAGTAAGGAGCAAAAACATTAACAGGTTTTGGGACAGAAGTCAGCCAGGCCAATTCATACACAGAAACACACTGGAGATCATAGACCATGCAAGGGCAGGGAAGAAATGAGCAAAGCTGTTTAAATAGCAAAAAGAGGCTGGCTGTAGGCTGGACTAATGTGGCAGATAATGGTAAACAGATGAGTCACTGTGGAAATGAGTGGCTGATAATTAACTGACAGCTGATCAGCTTCTGTGCACTAAAAGAAAAGAGCTGCTTGTAAATAGCAGGAGCCCAGCCCTGACATCTTCATGCTGTCTTCATTGGGATATCCCGTGCATGTGCAGATGTGCCGCAGGTCTCCGCCAGGTCCTTGAGACCCAACAAAGGCCTGGGGCATATCTGCGCGTGTATGTAGCATTCCTGCACATGTGCACACCGCTGCTATTTGGGACCTTGATACTTGTGTCCTGTGCACACATGCACAGATGTGTCACAGGTCTCTTGCCAGGTCATAAAGACCTTCGGCACATCTGCACATACGTGGATCCCGTGACGCGTTGCGTCCATCAATATAACTGCAATTCTTGGATGTGTGATTGTGGATATCCCAGAGGGCAGCGGGGTGGGGCCCTATGTCATTCTTACTTAGGTAAGAACGCAGAACTTACTGGGATTCAGCAGAGTCAAATACCTTTTGAAAAGGAATGACATATTATACAATTGCAGAAGAGGGAGCAGGAGAAGCCAGGGGCAAAATAAAAGCCGTTTTAAGGGTTAAAGGACACCTTGTAGTGAAGAAGAGGTACTGCAGGGAACAACTCTGAAGGTTAGTATTGCACAGAGTTGAGCTTTTAGCAAGAAATAACAACCTCCCACTAATACTGAACACACATTCATTGTACTCCTCACCACACTCTGCCTACATTGGATACAGAAGTCCAAGCCCTGTGTATGTCCCATTGGAGCTGTAAATGAATTACACCTTTCACTCACAGGATTGGCTGCTCAGGCTCAGACCTTGCATCCTAAGAGGAAGGGCAGAAGGTGACATGATCCCCCATATCTGGAAGTACTGGGCATTCCTGGTTCCAGTGGAGCAACGAAGCAGCTAAGTAAGGTGTCAAAGGTAAAAATCAGTGGGCAGGTTGTTTAATTAAGAGACCCTGTCACTGAAATGGGCAATACCCTGTATACTTCATGCACCATCCTTGAATTTGGAGGCTCTATATTTTTATATGGCAACTGTTCCAAAAAAAGATCTTTAGTACTGCCCCCATAGGGGTTACCGAGTATAGTCTTCCCTGGGCCTCCCTCTGATATTCTTGCAGCCAGACACTTGGGGATTTTCACACTATCACCCACACACTATTCTGCTCATTATCCAATAATCAGTCTAAGGTAGTTGTTTTTTTTTTATTTATTGGTAGAACTTGGATAGGAGAAGGGATTAGTGGGATACTCCAACTTGACCCCAATAAATTAATCCGGATAACAGATGCACTGCTAGACCACACTATGGCCATGTGGGAAGGTACCTCCTTTGCTTGCTCTGGCAGCAGACTTAATGTACCACTTCTCTTCAGGACACTCACTAGTATCCCCTTTAGCTGACACCCGTCCACTTACTTCTCTAGCCTGAAAGGATGGTCCTCACAAAACAGGCCCTTAGAAGCAAGGTCTGTACTCTCTGTAGCCAGAAACAGATCCTTCTAGATGCGTCTCCCTCCTAGTCAGTCAGGACATCTGGGTTGCAGCTTTCTCAATTCTAGCCCTCAGCTCGACCACCTGAGGCCGCATGGCAGCCGGTACAGGGAAGGGGCAGCAGCCCCCTCCCTCTGGGACCTCCAGCCGAAGACCCTGAGCACACGTGCCCTTGGCATATATACAATAACCCAGCATGCTCTGAGGCACCTGCTTCTGCCAATGGCCAGGGTTGTATCTATGCCTATGCTCCCATTTGTCAGGTTTCCTCCCACCATCCAACATGCCTCATCCTATTGGAACAGTGCGAAACATGCAGACAACATGAGCAACACAATGAGCGGACCCTATCAATGGATCACTGCTCCCATGTTGGCAGAGAACACCTTCATTTACCTGATAGCCTCCCTGGTATGCAGGAAGACCCAAAACTATGCTCTCTCTCTCTCTAGGACCTACCTAAGAAGGTACTATAAATCTATGACAACAAAAGAAAAAACCCATAAGATCCTGTCTTTGGAAGTTATGTCAGCGTCCCTCTACAACCTGTGGATCGAATGCAAAAAATGCAAATTCTGGTGACTTTCTTGAGTGCTGAAAAACATCTGTATGCGTGATTTTAACCAAACATAAGTGTGTGTGTGTTTTTGTACCAGTTGAACATAAAGGATATAAAGGTTTTTATGTTATAGTTTACATTCGTCTAGGATAAGATAAACCTTGTAAAATTTATGTATCAGTCTCCTGCACATGTTAATTATCAGGAGAGGCAGGTTTTCTGAACACATAATTCATTATTAATTTTATTAGGACTCGGGAATCGGAAAACAACAGATGAACAAGCTCTTTGGGGAGTATTTAATTGAAAAATGGATGTGCTGATGTAAAAGGAGCATTCACACGGTAAAGGGAACTGCACAGTATTTGCTGTATTTACTCTGTTGTGGAGTTATGGCTGTAATGTTTAAAGACGAATTCCAGGTATGGCATATTTTTACTGTAGCCGGGTGCTGCTCCAGGCTGTGTGTGAAGCGTGGGCTGTGTGAGATTCTGCCCACTACCATTTCTCTATTCCCCTGCTGGGCTGCTGTGTAAAAAGTTTACTGTGTGGCTGCAGGGTGGGGGCTTTCTATCAGAGCAGCTTTTTGTGACATCATCTGCTCACTACTGGCCGCTAAGCATACTGGGAACTATAGTTCTTAAAAGAGCACAGTACAATGCAAGTGGATAGAGATGAATGGAATGTGGACTACAAGGGGCATAAAGCTTTGCACCACAGTGGAGGAGAGACAGAACTTTTCCCGGGTAATTCTGAAGAGATCGTGGTCTTTTGTGGGAGAAAGCCAAGCCGTACAGACCTGTGGTCTTTGCTGCGACTGTGCAGAGACTGGGAGCCACGGGAGTCTTTGCCAAGGGAGACCGAAAGAGTGCAGACCTATCGCATACCTATCGTTGGGGTAGCTGTGCCCACACCAGAGACCAAGAACTAAGACAATGAGAGAACCATTGTCGGGTGTGCCTTAATTGCTGAGGACCTGATCAAGAGGACTGAGACAGCTGACCCCCAAGCATAAGGAACTAGACCTGTTGTCTGCCAGAAGTGGTGGGCAAAAATACAAAGCTTAGTCCCTTGCTGCACACAGTTAATGCAATAGAGACTGCTCCTTACTTAGCAGCCAGTAAGCCATCCATTACACATTTTAAAAGGGATTGGAACATGTGCATCACTCACAGAAGGGCCCAAACGATAGCTGGCTAATATTGACAATTAGGTGCCAGGTACCTGTAGTCATCTCCAGGGGTACCCCTTTGTCAGGAATGTATAGACCCACCCGCTATCGGGGCTGTATGCATAGTGTGCACACATGGACCTTTATTTTTGGATTAGGTAATGCTAATACCCTTAACCCTGTTTGCATCAGTTATAATTTGGTTTAGCATTAAAATAGTTCAGTTGGTTGCCATCTTGTGGGTTAGTGTTTGCAGCCTGTTCAATTGCCTGTTTTTTGATTGAAGCATTGTTTAACCACATTGACATAATAAACCCTTCCAGTCTACCATCCATTTGCTTGTGGAAGTGCAATACTATAGAATGGTAGCATACCAATGTTAAGCTACACAGGTGTGTCAGCGGGAATCGAGCAGCTTAAAGAGTCATGGCAGAACAGAGAATCCATCATATCCAGCGGCTCCGGCAGGGGTAAGCACTACATTGCATAGTTACAATAACATACAACATACCTGGCTGATGTCCTGGAAGCTGGAAATTGCTGAAGTACACACCTCTGCTCCACTGATCTCCACTTGCTTCCCTGTCCTATGCCTAGTGGCTACCCTGCTGCACTGTGAGCACAGGAGCTTGGCTGCTCGGCACAAGTGTCATTCAAAGAATACCTTGCATTTTCTGAATGAATATAAAGTGTTCTCTGATGGGAGAAGGCAGAGAGGGGACAGTGATGTCTCACTCTCCACCTCGTCCAATCAAAGAATGCTTTGCATTCATGCAGAGCATTCTCTGAATGGCGTTTGTTCACAATGCAACAGGCCAGCCACTTGACGTGGGACACAGAAGCAAGTGGAGATCACTAGAGTAGCGGCAGCTACTTCAGTGATTTCCATTTTTCAGGGGCATCGGTCAGGTATGGTATATACATAGTTATGTAGCACCCTCTAATGTGTGCTACTAGTAGTGAGAGTAGGTAAACTATACCCTGACTCCTGTTACATTGTGAGTCTGTAATTGGGTCAGGTTTACAAGAGTTCAGGGCTGGATGACTCATCCTGGCAGCTCTCTGGTGACCCCTCCTGTTTCTAGAATGCTGGAGAATATTCTAGAATATAGTGGGTGTAGGCTAGGAGGGGCTGCCTTGAATATTTATGGGCCCTCGGCCAACCCCCAGGAGTGGGCTTGGCAGGGGACCGGGAAACCCATAAATAGATATGGGCCATGCCAGCAAGGGAGTTTGGGTGGAAGATGAAGAAGCAATGCTGAGGGAGGCTGTTGGTGGCCCTTGAGGGACCCCTTACCGGGGAGTTTACCTCAGGCTGGAACTCGGGAGGCTGGCCTGGATGGATCCCACCACAGGAGGCAGTTGGAGGGATTCAAGCCGGAGAGGCAGCAGAGAGGGTAAGCAGAGACAGTGTGCAGATCAGCAGGGTGCAGGGACAGACAAGGGAAGAGACTGCCATCCGTAGCAGGTCTTTCTTGAAGACAAAGAAGTCTTTATTCAACTATGCCCTTGGAAATCTCCATGTGTGTGTGTCAGTTGGACAAAGCTGGGACAGAGAGCCAGTCAGACTGGGCAGAAAGGCAGCCAGGTGGGCTAGCATTCTGCAAGCAAGTGGAACTGGGATCAGTGGCCACAGGAAGGCGTTATGCTATTCACTCTTATTGTGCTACTTTGTCAAAAGGGACTGAGAGTTCCTGCGTGTAATGGGCCTTTGCTGAACTAGCGATATACTGTTAGTTCACTCAACGGTGAATCAGCAGGAGCTGTACAGTTGTATGCAAAAATTTAGGAACCCCTGACAATTTCCATGATTGTCATTTATAAATATGTGGGTGTTTGGATCAGCAATTTCATTTTTATCTATCAAATAACTGAAGGACACAGTAATATTTCCGTAGTGAAATTAGATTTATTGGATTAACAGAAAATGCGCAATATGCATCAAAACGAAATTAGGGCACCCCAACAGAAAAATCACATCAATATAGTGTCTGGATTCTGGATGAATGTATTTTGGACCATTCCTCCTAACAAAACATCTCCAGTCCAGTTAGGTTTGATGGTTGCCGAGCATGGACAGCCCGCTTCAAATCAACCCACAGATGTTCAATGATATTCAGGTCTGGGGACTGGGATGGTCATTCCAGAACATTGGACTTGTTCCTCTGCATAAATGCCCGAGTAGATTTTGAGCAGTGTTTTGGGTCGTTGTCATGTTGAAATATCCAGCCCTGGCCTAACTTCAACTTTGTGACTGATTCCTCAACATTATTCTCAAGAATCCGCTGATATTGAGTGGAATCCATGCGATCCTCAACCTTAACAAGATTCCCAGTACCGGCACCGGCCACACAGCCCCCCGAGCTTTGATGGAACCTCCACCAAATTTTACTGTGGGTAGCAAGTGTTTTTCTTGGAACGCTGTGTTCTTTTGCTGCCATGCATAATGCCCCTTGTTATGACAAAATTACTCAATCTTTGTCCAAATGTGCGTTTACATACCTCAAGCGATGTCATTGGTGGTGTGTGTGCAGAAAAGGCTTCTTTCACTTAACTCTCCCATACAGCTTCTCCCTCTGCAAAATACACTGAATTGTTGAACGATGCACAGTGACACCATCTGCAGCAAGTTGATGTTGGAGGTCTTTGGAGGTGGTCTGTGAGCTGTTTTTGACTGTTCTTACCATCCTTCACCTTTGCCTCTCCAATATTTTATGTGGCTGCCACTTCTGGCCTTAACAAGAACTGTGCCTGTGGTCTTCCATTTCCTCACTGTGTTCCTCACAGTGGACACTGACAGCTTATATCTCTGCGATAACTTTTTGTAGCCTTCCCCTAAACCATAATGTAGAACAATCTTTGTTCTCTGGTCATTTGAGAATTGTTATGAGGCCCCCATGTTGCCACTCTTCAGGGGAGAGTCAAAGAGAACAACAACTTGCTATTGGCCAAAGGGCCGTCTTTAATATGGATTGGACCCTGGACAAAAATTTTCTTGGGCCCCCCATGCAATTTTGCTCTCCTCCTGCTCTAAGACATACAATAAATAGCAGCTAGACTCAAAATCAGCACATCATTACTGCTCACTGATTGGTTGCTAGAGGTTACAGCACATCATCTCCTCACTAACTGCACACCTCGCTTTCCTGGCATCACAGAAACGTGCCTCCCTTTAGCAGATACAGAGCATGCCATTGCCATCATTTGTTAATCACACCCTCACACATCTTCTGACATGTGCTGTGGCACCATGTGATTTCTTCCGCATTGAAATGGATGGGCTGCCCTACATGCAACCTACATCTTTATCCACCCTGTCAGTACACCTTTGCCTCCCAAAACATACGCTAACCTCTGCACCCCAAACCTCACGCATCCTCTCCATCTTTGCACCCACCTTCCTTACATCTATACATCCCCTCCTTGCTCACCTAATTCCTTCTCTGCCTAGCTCGGCACACCCCACACTACCCTCACCCCCTCCATACCAATTTGCTTATCTATGCAGAACAGGCTGATGTTAGGCTTAATGACCACAGTTGCAGGGTGGGCTTTCAAGCATGCCCCTTTGTGTCCCCAGTGGGCAGCATTCAGTATAGGTGACGGTGGCTATGACCTCATGAGGCATGATATACATATGAATGCTGCCTCTATTTACATATCAATGCTGCTGGCCGCCACTATTTACATATGAATGTTGGTTATTTACATGTAAACATAGGGTCTGCAGGCAAGTCATCTGTGCACAACAATAGGGCAGAGCTGGGTTGTGTTAGTAGCAGCACTTCACATTTGGATATCTGGACACAGCACAGGACTAAAACTTCAAGGAACAAGGGAATTCAAACCAGGACAGTTGGCAAGCATGAGGCAGCTGCTTTGGGCCCCACAACAATGACAGGGCCCAGGGCAGCTGCCCCTTTTGCCCTGCCTTAAAGACGGCCCTGATTGGCCACCTTAAATACCTTTTCTCGCGATTGGATGTACCTTGTCTGTGAAGTTCAAGGCTTAATGAGCTCACCAAACCAATTGTGCGTTCCAATTAATCAGTGCTAAGTAGTTACAGGTGTTCAAATCAACAAAATGACAAGGGTGCCCAAATTTATCCACCTGTCTAATTTCATTTTGATGCATATTGCACATTTTCTGTTAATCCAATAAACCTCATTTCACTACTGAAATATTACTGTGTCCTTCAGTTATTTGATAGATCAAAATTAAATTGCTGATCCAAACACCCAAATATTTATAAATGACAATCATGGAAATTGTCAGGGGTTCCTAAACTTTTGCATACAACTGTATATAGAGGAATCACGTGTGTGCATAAGGGAATGAGAAGAGGAATCTGTAAATAGGGAGGAAGTTGTCCCAGAAGTTCTGTTTGTTGTTACACTTGGAATCCCATAATTCCCAACCCATCCAAGTTATCATCCCCTAATAAAACAACATGTAGCACCCTCTACCTAGGTAAGTGCTAGAGAAAGGTTTTTGTTTTTTGGGAGGTTAGGGAAATTTAGCAGGCCTAGCTGGCAGCTAGGCCTATTTGTTTTGGTTTTTGGGCTGGGAGTGACTCAGTATAGCAGCTGGTGACTCACAGGTAGTGTCACTTGTCGTTGACCTTCCTCTTGCTTCTGGAAGGTGTTGGAAGCAGAGGAGGGTGAAGGTGGAGCTGTCTGGGGTATTCTAAGGAGCACTGACCAATCCCCAACTCAGATTGGCAGGGGGCAAGCCTCCTTAAAGGTGAGCCTAGCTGGGGAGGAGAGTCCATTATTGATACGGTGAACCTTGTCTTTCAGATAAATTTAACAGAAGACCCGGGTTTGTGTCTTTTGGGCATAGCGGGTGACTCCCTGTGTCTAACTTTAGAGTAAGTATCATGTGTGCGCTGTAATATGTATTTTTTGTCTATTGGTCTTACAAGCAGCACCATGCATTTGGTAGGGTGTTCCCCCCAAATATGTATCTTTTTGTATGTTGAGGTCCTGACCAGACCTTTTGGGCTGGTGAACCCCATCCTCCTTAATTACCCCCAATCAGTGTCCACCTGATCTCTGGGATGAGTCCTCTGGTCTCCCATAAAGAGAAGCGTTTGCTTCCATGGTTTAAGAGATGTGATCATTCACTCTAAGGTTAGTGTTGGAACCCACTGTTAAAACAGGGTACTTTGTAGCAGTCAGTGGGCTTAAGCACTTCATGGCCATTCAATGTGACCAAATCCCAGGGCCGATCCTAGGGTCACAGGCGCCTGGGTGCAAAAATATTTCTGGCGCCCCACATGGGCGTGGTTATCTTACTAACTCCTCCCCTTTAAAAATGTTTCTATGGCAATGACTCAAATACAGAGATGCTCCCCTAAGGAGTCTTCATTGCCCTGGGATCATCCTATGATCTCTTAAAAATAAACAAAATACAGAAAAAGAATACTCTAAAGCCTCGTACACACGGGATGACGATCGCACGTACGATCGTGTCAAAATCGTATGTTGGCTGTTGTATGTAGCATACTGACTGCACTACACAATCGTACGACCGCAGAAAGAACGTTCAGGTGCATGTAATTAGCATCCGGCCCTTCCTGACTTCGGAGCATGCGTGTTTTGCACAATACAACTTATTGTACCAACTGCTCTGTACACACGATACAACTGTCATATGTGCGCTTGTTGGTACGACCAAGTTTTCTAGTCTGCTCATACAACTCCCTTGTATGACCGTCGTACGTCGGCTGTTGTAATCTCGCATACGAACGATCGATATCGCATACAACGGTCGTTAGTACGACCTGTTGTATGCGATCGTCATCCCGTGTGTACAAGGCTTAATGAGACCTGGGGGGGGGGACTGTCTCTGATGGGCACAGTACAAGAGACAGTCAGAGACTGCAGACATGATACAAGAGATCAATGAGTCAAATGCAGCCCACAAGTGCCCATCAAATGCAGCCTCATCAGTGCCCACCAATTGCAGCCTACCAGTGCCCACCAAATGCAGCCTAATCAGTGCCCATCAAATGCTGCCTACCAGTGCCCACCAATTGCAGCCTACCAGTCCCCACCAAGTACAGCCTACTAGTGCCCACCAATTGCAGCCTACAAGTGCCCACCAAATGCAGCTTTTCAGTGCCCATCAAATGCAGCTTACCAGTGCCCCCCAATTGCAGTCTACCAGTGCCCACCAAATGCAGCTCATCAGTGCCCACCAAATGCAGCTTATAAATACCCATCAAATGCAGCTCATCAGTGCCCACCAATTGCAGCCTACCAATGCCCATCAAATGCAGCTTATCAGTACCCACCAAATGTAGCTTATCAGTGCCCATCAAATGCAGCCTACCAGTTCCCACCAAATGCAGCCTACCAGTGCCCACCAATTCCAGTCTACCAGGGCCCACCAAATGCAGCTTATCAGTACCCCCCGTAACCATCCGACGTTAACCACCC
>BLSH010000756.1:1583793-1605905 GCA_018402905.1 Glandirana rugosa | reverse complement strand
ACTATTTATCAATTTTGTCTGTTGCAAACGCGATTACCTATACACTTTATGCAATCACTTTTTCCGTCGACGATGTGTAACTCATTTATGGGTTTTTTGTTTTTTGTTTATTAAACATCGCGATCGTGTTTTTTAATTAATTAAACGTATTAAGTTATTACAGTATATTTCACGAATCTTTTAGTATTTTTGGAGTATTGTATTATCAGGTAAAGTCCAACCTGTGGAAATCTGATCACATACAGCTTTTGTGGATCCCCAGACTGAAAAGCTGGGGGTCATATTGTTGCGGTGAGTAGGATTCTTTTGGGGTTCTTCTCTCCCCCCTGCACGTGTGGAGCACTTTGGCACCTGGAAGAAATATCCAGTATACAGCGCACTCTGTCACTCTAATATGGACTACTATGTTATAAGTTCCTTATGATTTTCTAAGCACTTATATGGCACTTTAAATGGACTATTATGTTATGAGGTTTTTATGATTTTCTAAGCACTTTATATGACATTATTGAATTATGCAAATTAATTAATTTTTTGTGCTAGCGCTACAAATTATTTGTTTTTTGTTTTTTGGGTATTTACTCAATGTGTAGCAGCTGCCTTTTTCACTAACGTATTTCACATATCCATTAGCGCAAACGTTGTCTGTTTTAACTATTTATCACTTGTACACATTTTTTGCACATAAGTATAATTATTTGGTTATACCCTTACCGTTTTTTATCGGCGAGTAGGAGAATCAATACTCAAGTACTTGTCGATACCAATTACCGATTTAAGCCCACACAATTTTTTGCAGTGCAATTTGAGCCCATTCATTTTGTATGGGCTCAAATCACACCACAGAGGTATTGGTTTCAGGTATCAGAGCATTTGCATGTGTATGAGTAGTTGTGCAAATGCTTAGTAGCAGTGTAACTCTAATACGTATATAATGTACGGTTCTATGAGATATGGCTTTAGAATGATGATAGCACTGTAATATATGAGGAAATCACCTTAATGTATCTAATATGCATCTTTCCTATGATTGTCAGCTCCATCTAGTGACCATAATGCAGTATTTTCCTGATTGAGATATTACAGAAAAATACCACCTCATAGTCACTAGATGGAGCTGATGATCATAGGAAGAAAGCATATTAGACACACGGCATTGATTATTCATTACAACTGTGGGAATGCTTACAGCATTCGCACAGCAATATTTTTGATGAAGAGCACACAGCTTTGATTTGCAGAGTTCTGCAAGAAATTAGTCACTGAGTTACTAGCTTTTGCTGTGTACATTGTACCTGGTCCCTTCATTCATCCAGCATTGCATTTATTTTGCTATAGGCACTGTCAGGCAGACTCTTACAACACAGAAAGATGTTACTGGAACTGGATCTACAGTATATATTGCAGAGTCCATGACCCAATACAGCTCTATAAACATCCAGAGTATCTAAATGATGTTATTACAATATTAAGTAAAATGGGGTTCTGTGTAGACGTGAATTATAAAGCATTATGAGTATAACTGCAATACTAGTATTGCAAACTGTATGAGTATAACTGCATAAAATCCAGTGGAACCAATTGCCTTCAGAAGTCACCTAATTAGTAAATAGAGTCCACCTGTGTGTGATTTAATCTCAGTATAAATACAGCTGTTCTGTGAAGCCCTCAGAGGTTTGTTAGAGAACCTTAATGAAGGCCAAGGAACAAACCAGACAGGTCAGGAATAAAGTTGTGGAGAAGTTCAAAGTATTGTTAGGTTATAAAAAATATGCCAAGCTTTGAACATCTCACAGAGCACTGTTCAATCCATCATCCCAAAATGGAAAGAGTATGGCACAACTGCAAACCTACTAAGACATGGCCATCCACCTAAACTGACAGGCTGGGCAAGGAGAGCATTCATCAGAGAAGCAGCCAAGAGGCCCATGGTAACTCTGGAGGAGCTGCAGAGATCCACAGCTCAGGTGGGAGAATCTGTCCTCAGTACAACTATTAGTCGTGCACTCCACAAATCTGACCTTTATGGAAGAGTGGCAAGAAGAAAGCCAATGTTGAAAGAAAGCCATAAGAAGTCCAGTTTGCAGTTTGCGAAAAGCCATGTGGGGGACACAGCAAACATGTGGAAGAAGGTCTGGTCAGATGAGACCAAAATTGAACTTTTTGGCCTAAAAGCAAAGGGCTATGTGTGGCGGAAAACTAACACTGCACATCACCCTGAACACACCATCCCCACCGTGAAACATGGTGGTGGCAGTATCATGTTTTGGGAATGCTTTTCTTCAGCAGGGACAGGGAAGCTGATCAGAGTAGATGGGATGATGTATGGAGCCAAATACAGGGCAATCTTAGAAGAAAACCTGTTAAGAGTCTGGAAAAGACTTGAGACTGATGCGGAAGTTCACTTTCCATCAGGCCAACGACCCTAAACCTACAGCCAGAGCTACAATGGAATTGTTTAGATCAAAGCATATTCATGTGTTAGAATGGCCCAGTCAAAGTACAGACCTAAATCCAATTGAGAATCTGTGGCAAGACTTGAAAATTGCTGTTCACAGGCGCTCTCCATCCAATCTGACAGAGTTTGAGCTATTTTGCAAAGAAGAATGGGCAAAAATTTCACTGTCTAGATGGGCAAAGTTGGTAGAGACATCCCCAAAAAGATTTGCAACTGTAATTATAATGAAAGGCGGTTCTACAAAGTATTGACTCAGGGGGGCTGAATACAAATGTATACCACACTTTTCATATATTTATTTGTAAAAATTTTTGAAAAACATTTATCATTTTCCTTCCACTTCACAATTATGTGCCACTTGTGTTGGTCTATCACATAAAATCCCAATAAAATGCATTTACATTTTTGGTTGTAACATGACAAAATGTGTAAAATTCAAGGGGTATGAATACTTTTTCATGGCACTGTAGGCCACCTGGCTCTGCCCAGCTGGGACCTCAATGAACGATGGCTGGAATCAGGATAGCTGCTGCAGGTAGGGGTAGCCAACGCCACCCAGATGAGTGGATTCCCTCCAAAGGGGGGAAGAGGAAGACCCCGCTGCTCCAAATCCTAGAATATATATATGCCTCTCCAACCACCTTCTGGGCACACCTTCCCAGGCATTGGCTGGAGCACCATAAATGTTCAGTCTGAGTTTTGCCAGAAGCCTCTGGAAGTCAAGGGAGAACAATGAAACCTACAGTCTGTGAGATTCAAAGCAGCCTAAAGCAATCATCAACTGCTCCACTCATTATAGAGGAGCAAAAATGAACTACATTTGCAACATAACTAAGAGGGTGCTACACTGGCAAATGATAAAACATTACCATATTTGTAGGCGGGGTGCAGCGTGGTGCAGAGACAATAATTCACACAGGCAAGTACAATGGAACTTGTATGGAAGGAATGCAACAACAGTCCACAACAAGCCTGGTGGGACAGTCACCCAGCCGGGCACACTCACAGTTCAGTAGCGTGACAGGAGTAGATTCCAGCATCTTTTAAAAGGGGACAGAATGCAGCCTGGTTGCTGGTCCCAACCAGGAGTCGGTCCAAAGAGATGTGGCCCTGTGCTCACTCTCTTTAACAGGAAATTTTCCCTAGTGCTGTTACTGTCCCTCAAAGACAGGGTACCTGTCCCTAATCTGTCCACTCGCCAAAGCGTGCCAAAATCCAGGAGCCAGGGCCTTAAATAGGTTCTGCCTGACACAAGATGGCTGCTTGGGTCACATGGGGTGGTAACCTCCAATAGGATAGCTTCTCGAGTAAACCAGGAAACCATAGAGGAACCTTATTCTTCCTGACTTCCTCTCCAGCAACAGTGACGCTGTGACCAAGCGCCATCTGCTGTGGAGAGAATAGACTACATCTGCCTACAAACTGACAAAAGTTTTTTTTATATCAAGGTAATATTTTTATGCTTAACTAAAAAAGAAACATTGAAAAGACTCTACAATTGCAGCAGTAATTGGACGTTTCATTTCTCACCTTCCGGAGAAAAATGAGCGGCGTTCATTGTTTCTTCTGCAAGTGATGAGCAGCATTGGAAAATTAGCACAATGAATGAACAGACCAAGAGTTTTATATCCTAGGTTACATTTAAATAGCAGTACAAAGACACAATGTCCCTGACATTTCTTACTCCTGATAAAGTATCTCCTACGATATCAGAGGTATTCATTCACAAGTGTTGAGGGAAAAAAAACTTGCATTTAATTGAAATGAATATTAAAATGCCCAAAATTAAAATTTCCAGATGGCAAAACGAAGAGTTATTTCTCCTTATTATAAGAGTGGCGGATGGCGTTCCCATGTTTGTAGCCTCAGGTGAGACTCTAGCATGTAATGTATTCAGGAACATGTTCCCGAGTTCCACTGCTCGATCTTGTCTTATCCTTGTTTGCTGCAGCGTCTATTATGAATGATGATGACCGCATCTGCTGCTCTGGTAGAAACGTTTAGAGGGAAGCTGTCGGTTAAGAAATATGGAAGTTGTTGCAGTTCAGCTGTTTTTGGATAGCTATGCAAGCTTTACTGTTTAGAGAGGTCCTGGCCTAGATTAAATCCCAACTCCAACTTTGCCCAAAAAAAAAAAGAAATAAAAAAGGAGCTCAGGCTGCAATACTCACCTCCTCTACAAGTCCCCCAAATAGAGTTACACTATATTGCCAAAAGTATTGGGACGCGTGGGACGCCTGCCTTTACACATGAACTTTAATGGCATCCCAGTCCGTAGGGTTCAATATTGAGTTGGCCCACCCTTTGCAGCTATAACAGCTTCAACTCTTCTGGGAAGGCTGTCCACAAGGTTTAGGAGAGTGTCTATGGGAATGTTTGACCATTCTTCCAGTAGTGCATTTGTGAGGTCAGGTTGTTAAGGAGCGGCCCGGGAAGGTAGCTGCAGCGTCCTTAACAATGTCGCAGGCTGAGCTTTTTTTTAAATTTTTTTGGGTCCAGTGGTGGCAGCGGGCATCATGATTGACAATGGATCTACATCGGGGGGCATTGTTTTTTAACTTTCAATACAGAAATTGTCAAAAACTGTGCGCGTGTTTTATTTCTTTTTGACAATTATTTGGTGAATGGGTATGGGTACTATGTACCCCATACTCATTCACATGGAGGGGGGGGGATTTGGGGGCCCCCTTGTTAAAGGGGACTTCCAGATTCGGATAAGCCCCCTGCCCGCAGACCCCCCACAACCAAAGTTGTTGGGAAGAGGACCTTATTCCCATCAACATGGGGACAATGTGCCTTGGGGTGGTATATATTTGGGGGGGGGCCCATGCCATTTTTTAAAACATTTTTCTATTGACAGCAATGGCATTGTATTGCCGGCAATTTAAATGCCATTTTTTGTTCTTTATAAATGACAGTTTTGCTGCAGCAGGTTCTATATATTGTGCAGATGTGCCACTTTACTGGCAGAGTAAGGGGACCCCCCAGGCAATATATTTAACAGAAGTTTATATTTTTATTGTTTCACTTTAAGCATCAATAAAATCAATGCTCCTGTAAAAACCATCTCTTTAAAAAAATATTTGTTGCATTGTTGCAAGGGCAGTACTTGGACCCCCTTTTTATGACCAATAAGTTGCATGTAAGCCTTCAAAATGGGGACTTTTGATTTTTCAAGTTCGGCTCCCATAGACTTTAATAGGGTTTACGGTTTGGGTCTGAACACTTTTTACATGTTTGGGAGTTCTGGTGCAAACCAAACCGGGGGGTGTTCAGCCCAACTCTACCATGATTCCACAGCACCGGGGTCCTCTATGCAGATAGTGAACTGTAATGGCCACAATACTAAAAATGCAGCCAGCGTGCTGTCCTTATACTAATTCAGCTTCAGCTGATTTCAGACAAACTTTAGCTTTGTGCCTATACGAAGGTCTGATGTAACACACATCTCATTGCACCTGAGGCTGTAAACTATGATTTAAGGAATCGTACATGATTTACATCTCTTCTGCTGCAGACTGTTTTGTTTTATTCCTCTCCCCAGTGTGCAGATATATTTTGACAGAGTGCCGGCTGCTCTGTACTTCTAGTTTGAGAAGGAACATAAGGGAATTAGATGTATTTAAGAAACATGTCAGAGTAAGGTTGATGTCTAATTAAGAGGCAATGGTTTTATTATTTTGATCCTTACCCAACGTTCTGTATTTAGTAAACCTGAGTCCTAAGTACCCATATAGGCCTGGAATGGGGACAGTCACACAAGGGCATCTATTGATTGTTGGTACTAAGAACTGTATCTCTTCACAAAATAAATGATGTTATGGTACAATCAATATATTTACTATTCCAATAAAAGCTCTTTAGGGATACAACAAGATACTCACTTCCCTTGTGGTGCATGAGGAGTTGCATCAATTCCTCTAGGTCCAATTGTTGGCAGTCCTTGACACCATAGGGCATCAGCAGTATTTAGTAATTAAGAGGTCTGCAATGTTACTTGTCTAGATTGAACTCAGAATTTCATATAGACATACACTATATTACCAAAAGTATTGCAATGCCTGCCTTTACACGCACATGACATTTAATGGCATCCCAGTCTTAGTCTGTTGGGGTTAATATTGAGTTGACTCACCCTTTGCAGCTATTAGGCTTCAACTTTTCTGGGAAGGCTGTCCACAAGGTTTAGGAGTGTCTATGGGAATGTTTGGCCATTCTTCCAGACACGCATTTGTGAGGTCAGACACTGACACAGTGAATAGCTGGTTGTTAAGGAGCGGCACTGAGAAGGCCTGGCTCACAGCCTCCGCTCTAATTCATCCCAAAGGTGTTCTATTGGGTTGAGACCAGGACTCTGTACAGTTAAGTTCCTCCACCCCAAACTCGCTCACCCATGTCTTTATGGACCTTGATTTGTGCACTGGTCCAAATCATTTGGTGGAGGGGGGTTATGGTGTGGGGTTGTTATTCAGGGGTTGGGCTTGGCCCCTTAGTGCCAGTGAAGGGAACTTTTAAAACGTCAGCATACCAAGACATTATGGACAATTTCATGCTCCCAACTTTGTGGGAACAGTCTGGGGATGACCCCTACCTGTTCCAACATGACTGCGCACCAGTGCACCAAGCAAGGTCCATAAAGACATGGATGAGCGAGTTTGGGGTGGAGGAACTTGACTGGCCTGCATAGAGTCCTGACCTCAACCCGCTAGAACACCTTTGGGTTGAATTAGAGTGGATACTATGAGCCAGGCCTTCTCGTCCAACATCAGTGCCTCACAATCCTCTTCTGGAGGAATGGGCGAACATTCCCATAGACACACTCCTAAACCATGGACAGACTTCCTAGAAGAGTTGAAGGTGTTATAGCTGCAAAGGTTGGGCCAACCCTATGGACTAAGACTGAGATGGCATTAAAGTTCATGTGCGTGTAAAGGCAGGTGTCCCAAGACTTTTGGTTATATAGTGTATTATAGAGATTATTAGCATATCCAAGAGTGTGCCATTTGTAGGATCCATCACAGAAAGGATCCATCTATAAGACAAGAACCAGGGGTGTAATTGGGTGTTAAAATCGTATTGAATACATCTGGGAGGTTGTCTGTTGTAGTTTCTGGAGGCACCACTAGATGCCACCAGGTGAGGTTCCTATTATGGGTTGTACCGTCCAGAGGTTGCTGGTGAAAGGCGTAAAGGGTCCTTGTGAAGAAAGATGGAGAAGAGAGAAGATCATAGAGAACCGCGTTCTAAAAATTATTCCCCCTTGGGGCAGAGTATTGTAGAGTGAGATCCTAAGATGGGATAAATTGGAAACTGCAGTGATGCAACTTTGGTCGCCTGTATCTGTATTATGAGAACTGTGATTATCGCCATTCTTCCACTCTTGCATTACAAGGTCAGGGAAAATTTATGTTTGTGAAAATGTTTTAAAAGTGCTTTTTACTGTAAAATAGTATGTAAACCCAACATTTCATATTCCTGATATGTGCCTGCTGTATGAAAAAATATCCTGTCCTCCTTGTATTGCTTCCTTTATGTGAAATCCTGGTGTTCCTGGCAGTTTCTCTGCATTCCTATAATCCTACGTTCACACCTATGTGCTTTTTTGTGCATTTTACGCTTTTCAGAAACGCACTACAGTCCTTTTAACATGGTTTCCTATGGTAAACGTTCACATCTATGCGTTTTTCAGCTGGTGCATTTGCAGCAGATTGCATTTTGTGTGTAATAGACTTCAATGAAATCGCACCAGAAATGCAAGTGTCGCGTTTTTTAATGCATTTTGCAATTTATTTCCCACTTTAAAAATACTGTATATAGCTGGTTGCTAAGGGTTGGGCCGGGAAGCTGGCTGCCATGTCCTTAACAACCGGTGAGTCATCAGCTGTGAGCAGGGTTTCCCGCTGACAGCTGAATGTAAAAACAACAGTTATCGGATAAAAAAATTGTGAAAAAACGGTGTGGAGTTCCCCCCCGAATTCATACCAGGCCACATGCTCTCAACATGGGGGGGCACTGCTTTGGGGCGGAGGGGCTCTGCCACCAAGGCACCTTGTCCCCATGTTAATGGGGACAAGGGCCTCTTCCCCACAACCCTGGACTGTGGTTGTGTGGGTCTGCGGGCGGGGGCTTATCGGAATCTGGAAGGCCTCTTTAACGAGGGGGCCCCCAGATCCTGGCCACCCCCATGTGAATGAGTAGGGGTTACATACCCCTACCCATTTACCAAAAAAAATGTAACAGTGAATAAAGACAGTACAAGAGTTTTTGACAATTCCTTTATTAAAAAATAATCCCAATGTAGATCCATCATCAATCATGACATGACGCTCGCCACACCACTGGACCCAAAAAAAGAAAAAAAAAACCTCCGCTCTCCATGAACCCTCACACAGTCTGCCTGCCCCACTGTGTGACATTTCTTACATAGCTATGGGGCAAGGCCAACCGGCGATGTCACCTGGTGGCACCGCCCCCCTGTGATGTCATCGACTGTTGCATGCTGGCTCGCCGACTTCCAAGTGGGGCAATGGCAACAGTTGATATCGCTGGGCGGCCCCGCCCCTTAGCTATTTAAGAAATGTCACACGGGGGAGCAGGCAAATCGCAGGAGTGTTCGTCGCGAGCAAAACGTTCCTTTCTTTTTTCGGGTCTGGTGGTGCGGCGAGCATCATGATTGATGATGGATCTACATCGGGGGACATGATTTTTTTATTTTTTTAATAAAGGAATTGTCAAAAACTCTTGTACTGTCTTTGTTCACTTTTACACTTTTTTGGTGAATGTGTAGGGGTACTGAATTATACCCCTACCTACTATATTGTAACAGCCTTTAATTCCTAGCACAACACAAAGTGCCCAGATATAAACAATTCCCCACGCTTTTAGCAGCGCGTCATATCCATAGGAACAAGCCATAGGTTTGATCCAGTAAGTATAAAGAATTTCTCTTCCTTTCTGTTTATGACTATAAACCATGGTATCTCTGTCAACATAATAGCAGGCTTGGGATATGAGAACAATAATGTACATGTCATACTTAGAAAGGGAGATAATTTGAAACAATCTATTATTATTTGATATATAACAGCATTGCTACTCTTGCATACAATGCACACCTACACTATGATATCTCTTACTAATGTTACATGAAGGTTTATTGCTATTTACTTTTTTTACACTGCATTTTCCAATACCATCCACCTTAAATCATTATTAATCAGTAAAACATTACTGACATACATGCATATTAAACCCAAAATTAAAAATATAACATATTGCAGTTTACCAATTATTAGATGGAGTGGCTGCATTTGTTTCCTTTTTTTTTTCCTTTTTTCCCTCTGTTTTCAACTGGTGATCTGGCCAGTGTAGTGGTACTATCATAGGAGCCACAGGAATACTGTCTAGGTTTTCCCCACAAGCATTGCCCCACAGCCAGGTACACAGGCTCATTAACAGGCTTCTTCAATAACCAGTCTAGTGGTGTTGTTTTTATTTTTGGAGAACTTGGATAGGGTTGAGGGAATTAACCGCTTGCCGACGGCTGATCGGCAATTGACGGCGACAATGTGGCTCTGTAACGCGAATCGCCGTCATACGACGGCGGCCGCGATACAGAGCCACTGTGAGCGCTCACTGTGTTCGGGGGGGTCCGGGGAGCGGGTGCGGCGGCTTCGATTGCCGCCGGCCACCCGCGATGCCCCCCTCGGAGCGAATGAGCGGAGGTCCGTGTATGTAAACACGGACCTCCGCTCTGTGTGAGGGGGAAGGGCTGTGATCACAGCCTTCCTGTAAGTGAAGGCTGTGACCACTTCCTTTCCCCAGCTAGGCAAGCCCCCCTACAGTAAGAGCACGCCCAGGGAACACAGTTAACCCTTAGAGCGCCCCCTGCAGGTTAACCCCTTCACTGCCAATGGCATTTACACAGTAATCAGTGCATTTTTATAGCACTGATCGCTGTATAAATGCCAATGGTCCCAAAAAAGTGTCAAAACATTCCGACATGTCCGCCCCAATATCGCAGTACCGGTAAAAATCGCAGATCGCCGCCATTTTTAGTAAAAAATAAAAAAAAAATAAAAACCCCAAAAATGAATTCTCATCATCCGTAAATGCGACCACTTTTGCGCAAACCAATCAATAAACGCCGATTGCGATTTTTTTTATCGCAAATATGAGGAAGAATATAAATCGGCCAAAAACCGTGAAAAAAAATGTTTTTTTATATATTTTTTTTGGATTTGTATTTAAGCAAAAAGTAAGAAATTTGGGTTTTTTTGCAAAATTGTCGCTCTTCTTTTGTTTATAGCGGCGATCAGAAATGACGCAGAGGTGATCAAATACCACCAAAAGAAAGCTCTGTTTGTGGGAAAAAAAGGACGCAAATTTCGTTTGGGTGCAACGTCGCACGACTGCGCAATTGTCAGTTAAAGCGACGCAGCGCCGAATCGCAAAAAGTGCTCCGGTCCTAAAGCTGGAAATCCTTCCGGGGCTGAAGTGGTTAAGTGGATAGGCTATATTAACCACTTGCCGACTGTCTACCGCATATTTATGCAGCAGGTTGGCTCTATTGCGCAAAATCACGTACCTGTAAGTGATTTTGTGCAATAGCCCCAGACACAGGGGGAGCTGATTGGACACAGGGGGAGCCAATCAGCGGGTCCGGGGGACGTGATGTCCGCCAGCCACCCGCGATTGCTCCCCACAGAGATAGAGTGGCGGTCTGCCTATGTAAACAAGGATCACAGTGTCCATGCAGTGAGCCCACCCTCCCGCCCCCCACAGTAAGAAAGCACAAACAGGGGACACACTTAACCCTTTGATCACCCCTGATGTTAACCCCTTCCCTGCCAGTGTTATTTGTACAGTGTCAGTATTTTTAGCACTGATCACTGTAATAATGTCACTGGTTCCCAAAAAAGTGTCAAAAGTGTCAGGTGTCCGATCTGTCTGCCCCAATGTCGCAGTCCTGCAAAAAAAAAAATTGCTAAAAATAAATAAATAGAGATGCCATAAATATATCCCCTATTTTGTAGATGCTATAACTTTTGTGCAAACCAATCAATATACGCTTATTGGGATTTTTTTACCATGAATATGTAGCAGAATACATATAGGCCTAAATTGATGAACAAATTAGATTTTTTATTTATTTTTTATTGGGTGTGTTTTATAACAGAAAGTAAAAAATATATATCTTTTTCAAAATTGTCACTCTTTTTTTGTTTATAGTGCAAAAAATAAAAACCAGAGGTGAATAAATACCACGAAAAGAAAGCTCTACTTGTGGGAAAAAGGACATCGATTTAATTTGTGTACAGCATCGCACGACTGCGCAATTGTCAGTTAAAGCAATGCAGTGCCAAATCACAAAAAATGGCCTGGTCATTAAGGGGGTGAAACATTCCAGTCTTTAAATGGTTAAAATCCGTGCTGGTAGCAAACAGTAGCCTTCAGCTTTAAAGCGTTTGTTAACCTAAAAAAAATATATATATATTGATCCTGTTGCCTTAAAGTGGTTGACAACCACTTTAACCTACAGGTAAGCCTAGAATAAGGCTTACCTGTAGGTGCCCTGCATATCTCCCAAACCTGCACGGTTCAGGAACTATGCAGTGTTCTGCATGTGCCAACGTCACTTCGGCACATGCGCAGTGAAGAAACGGCCATGCCATTTCTCCACTGAGACTGTGCCGTGACTGGCGGCTCCTGCATGCATGCGCGGGAGTGACGTCATGCGACTCCGGCCAGTCAAAGAGCTGGAGATCGCGGCCCCGGAAGGAAGAGGGACAGAAGATGGATGTCGCCAGCACAGGGGACAGCGCTGGACGTTGCTGGCTTTGTTTGCAGGTAAGTGGCACATAATGGGCTACTATGCGATGCATAGTAGCCCATTATGCTTCTAATTTACAGGGGTATGTAGAGGAAGTAAACTCAATCTGGGTTTACTTCCTCTTTAAAGCATGTTATACAACACAGCGCTTGTGCTGTATAATTTGGCCCCCTGTAACACCTAAAAAAAACCTGGCTGATCCTGCCTGGCTATGCCCTACCCTCTGTAAACCAACCATGGTATATCACGGCTGCTGAGCCCTGACACCGTGGTCAGTTTATGTGCCTCCATCATCCACAGCTCTCCTGTCCTCCTCTGTGCTCTCTCCTTCCTCCCCTCCCTGACTTTCTGCTCCTGTGTCAGTGCCCACTCCCTTCCCCTCTTGGTGCTGAACTTTCAATTAAGCTTTAACCCATCCTGACTGTTTAATAATCCTATGTGCCCCTGTGCCTATGTTTTATAAAAATAAGCAGTTCTTTACCAGTTTTCAGAGTGCCGATCACCGCTCATGTGACCCGCTGGCTCTCTCCTCCTCCCCTCCCGACTGACATCAGCGGGGGAATCCTCAGCCCCGCCCACTGCAGCTGTCAGATGGGGAAAGGAGAGAGCCGGTGGGTCACATGAGCGGCGTTTGGCGCTCTGAAAACTGGTAAAGAATGGCTTGTTTTTTTAAAACACAGGCACAGGGGCACATAGGTTTACTAAACAATCAGAATGGGATAAAATGCATTAAGTGGCTTAACAACCACTTTAAGGTAGTAGTAGTAGTAACTGTAAATCTCTTTATTAGAGCCACAAGAGCAGAGTACCTTTAACCATTCGCAGACTGCCCACCGTACAAATATTGCGCCAGGGCAGCTGCTCTGTGCCAGATCACATACCTAGTACTTGATCTACACTTGCGGGTCTGGGGCGTGCGCCGCCGGCGACCCGCTCCCACTGTGATCACACACAGAGGGAGCCCAGCGGCGGGTACTGCGGTCTCGATGTCCACCAACACCCGCCGATTACACAGGACACAGGCAGAACAGGAGTATGCCATGTAAACCAGGCAGATTATATAAATCATGATGTATCGGGCCCTTTCTAACTATATCAAGCGCTTGTGGATAGGATGAAATTTAGAACAAATAATCTCATAGGGATATTAATCAATAAATCAAATATTAGACGAACCCCTCCTTACAGAATTTGATTGACAGCAGCAGGTGCCAATGGCTTTCACTGCTGCCTCTGTGTCCTGTGAGGAAAAGGAGAGCTGTGATTGGTCCAAATTAAGTGAATGCTGCTGTGCAGAGGAATGCAAGAGACCAAAATCTGGTCAGATATAAAAATTTATACTAGTTTCAGTTAAAATAATTTTAAAGCTTTTTTTAAATAAACACACAGTAACTGCATTCTTTTATGTTTTTTTTTATATCTGCCTGGAGTCCAGCTTCAAAAAAAGATTATATTCAAAAAGTAACTCTGGCATAAATAAAACCCTTAACAAAAAAACTGACTGCTCATCCACGTTGCACCAACTTACAACCGAAGGCCAGCTTTGGGTGTCTGATTCATCATCATGTTCCTTCCACGATGTCCCAACACTGAAATATGAAATAATGAATCATTTATCAAATTAAATATATTTCACAATCTTTATGTTACACCATCCCCAGGATACATCCTGACTTTATCTGTGTCCTTTCCATGCATGGGTGAAGGAAGAATGAGATGTGAATTCTGCCTGTACGCAGGTGCATCTACTTTATCCACTGCAGGTGGAGCTCTCCCATAGCGGCACTACAGTTGGAGAGGAAGTCAAGAGGAACATGGTTCCTCTATGGTTTTCTGGGTCACTGGGGAAGTGATACAATTGGGTGTTGCCGCCCCATGTGACTCTAGCAGCCATTTTGGGTCAAGAAGAGCCTATTTAAGGCCCTAGCTCCCAGGTTTGGTGCGCATTTTGCGAGTTGGTAGAGCAGGGACAGGTACCCCGCCTGGTAGGGACGGCTAAGAAACTCCTCTGGACATCTTCCTGCTCAGTCACAAGACGGCCAGACCACATTTTGCCCCTCTCAACAGGTGCTGTCAGTTTAGCTGAATCCTGCTATCTACATGCTATTGAACCGCTTCACACTCAGCTTTCTCAGGAAGAGAAAATCTGTAACACAATGTGAACATTCTAAAGAATATATAAAGCTGAAGACAGCAGATATACAAGTGAAACTTATGTAGGAGGAGTTGTTTCATCTCTGTGTATCCTTTTTTTCACACAATTAGAGCTTTCTTTTGGTGGTATTTATTCATCACTGGGTTTTTTTTTTTTGCGCTATAAATTCAAAAAGACCGAAAATTTTGTTTAAAAAATGCATTTTTCTTTGTTTCTGTAATAAAATGTAGCAAATTAGTAATTTTTCTTCATATATCTTTGGTAATATAACCCCAAATAAGTGTATATTATTTGGTCTTTGTGAAGAGTCTACAAGCTATGGTGCCAATCACTGAAAATTGATCACACCTGATGTGCTGACAGCCTATCTCATTTCTTGAGACCCTAACAAGCCAGGAAAGTACAAATACCCCCCAAATGACCCATTTTTGGAAAGTATACATTCCAAAGTACTTATTAAGAGGCATGGTGAGTTTTTTGAAGTTGCCATTTTTTCCCCACAATTCTTTGCAAAATGAAGTATGGCGATACCACATGTGTGAGACTTTTCCACAGCTTGGCCACATACAGAGGCCCAACATGTAGGGACCACTATCAGGCATTCTAGGGACATAAATTACACATATAATTTCCTGACTATCTCTTGCACTTTTGAAGGTCCTGGAGCACCAGAACAATGGAAACGCGCAAAAAATGACCCCATTATGGATATTAAACACCACAGCATATAATCTATGAGACATAATGAGTTTTTGGAACATGTCATTTTTTTGCACAAGTTTTTGGAAAATGTGGAAAGAAAATGAAAGCGCATTTTTTTTTACACAAAGTTGTCCATTTATATAATATTTCTAACGCATAACATGTACATAGCAAAAATTACACCCCAAAATATATTCTGCTTCTCCTCCTGAGTATGGCGATACCACATGTGAGACTTTTCCACAGCCTGGCCACATACAGATGCCCAACATGCAGGGAGCGCGGTCAGGTGTTCTAAGGGCATACATTTCAAATCTAATTTGACTATCTATTACACTAGTGTGAGGCACTGTAGTGGCACGGATGGGCACTGTAGTGGCACGGATGGGCACTGTAGTGGCACTGATGGGCACTGTAGTGGCACTGATGGGCATTGTAGTGGCATGAATGTGGCACGGATGAGAACTGATGTGGCATGGATGAGCATGAATGAGGCATAAATGAGCCGTGAATGGGGATGGCTGAGCACGGATGGGGATGACTTAGAATGGATGGGGATGACTGAGCATGCATACATGCAGCAAGGTAGGCAACAGACAAGACATGAATGTTTACTGTGGTTTCATGACACAATCGGGATATCTCCCCAGCACACAGACTGACAGACCGGTCCAGTGATTCATGTGATGCCGCTTCATACATCTATGGAGCAGCCTCAACACAGCCTAACTCAAAGCACAAACGTTCTCAATACTGGGCTTAGGAATGTGCGCTCATCATCGATGTACATTGGCGCACATTACCCAGGCCAACGCCATCACATTAATAGATAATCATGACAGAATTAAACAATCTAACTTCAGGCTCAATCGTAATACAGCTACAATACATAATCAAATACCGTAGTTATTAGAGGTTTTTTTTTAATATATATAAAAATTGATTCAATCTGTATTCCCCTCATAAAATATTGGTTCTATAATATACCCCATGTAAATACCCAAATGATTTAAAATATACAAACATAAAAAACATATCTATATATATAAAACCTCATTGCCTAGTCCTAGAACGTACATACCGGTAATTAAAAAGGGGGTCAGACAGAGAATATTAATTAATAATTAGTGATGAAACAGTTAATATCTAATTCAATATTCATACCTCCCGGCATAAGTGTATTCATTAAAAAAATCCATCTATTTTCTCTCTTGGATATTTCCCTGACCAAATTAGATCCTCTCCATGTAGGGTATATTCTATCTACACCCCAAAATCTGAAGTCAGCGGCTGCATGCAAGGTGAATATGTTTAGGAGATATTAATTTTACCTACAGGTAAGCATTATAGAAAAAATCACCTACAGGGGGATACAGTACAATCAATCTAAGTTCCGACAGAAATTCATGTAGGGAGCTCTCATTATCTTCCCAAATGAAGAACAAATCATCTATATACCTTTTGTAAAAGAGGAGGCCCTCCCTTCTCTTTCCAAAAAAACGATTTTTCTTCCCACTCCCCCATGAACAGGTTTGCAAGACTGGGCGCAAACTTAGCGCTCATCGCAATCCTTTTTTTCTGTGAATAAAACTGGTGGTTGTACCAAAAGTAATTATGAGACAAGCAAAATTCTAACACCTCAAAAAAGCTTTTAGTTCAAACGGTACGTTGTTCCCTTGACTTAAGGCCCAATTCAACACAAGTAAAGTGTCATCATGCTGGATAATGGTGTATAATGATGACACATCAGCTGACACATCAGTAATTATTAATTAATATTCTCTGTTTGACCACCTTTCTAATTATGTACATTCTCAAACTAGGCAATTAGGATATATACTGTATATAGATATATGTTTTTTATGTTTGTATATTTTATATCATTTGATTTTTTTACATTATTATATAGGTATATAGGTTTATTATAGGACCAATATTTTATGAGGGGAATACAGATTGAATCAATTTATATATATATTTATATATATATATATATATATATATATTTAGAAAAAACTCAATTAACTATTTGATTATGTATTGTAGCTGTTTTAAGATTCAGCCTGAAGTAAGTTTAATTCTGTCATGATTTATGCTAATTATATCTATTAATGTGTGCGTAATGTGCGCCAATGTATATCGATGATGAGCGCTCATTCCTAATCCCAGTATTGAGAACGTTCGTGCTTTGACATAGAGTTAGGCTGTGTTAAGGCTGTTCCATAGATGTATGAAGCGGCATCACATGAATCACTGGAACGGTCTGTGTGCTGTGGAGATATCCCGATTGGCAGACGTTCATTATAGGATGTTAATGGTTAACACTGTTAAGGAGTGGTTATAAAAGTTGGTATGTCGTGTCGTATGGGCACACCCTCAGATGATGTCGGGATGACGAAACGCGTCAGTGTGGGGTCATACGACGACCAATATCAATGTTAGCGTGCTAACCGAGGACACTAGCAGCGCTAGAAAGCAATTAAGTGTACAGTAGGAGACACCTGCAGGATCTTCCCTGGCACACTGATTTGATGCAAATTTATGCTTGATACATATTGTTGTTTGTAAGTGTGATTTTGGGGGGGGACGTTTATCTCAATAAAATTTTAAACAAGATTACGTTATGTATCTGTATTTCTTTTCCTTCTGGAAAGAATCCATTTGCGTGTGACCTACCCTCCTGATCACTGAACAGTCTGATGCATGTGGAGTTTGTCCGATTAAGATCTGCTGTTAATGCCCTTGATCTTATATGATCTGGTAAGAATTTACTCTAGAGCAGGGGTCTCCAACCTATGGACCGCAGCCCAACACCGGGCCGTGGAACCCCTATAGCAGGGCCGTGCCGCGGAGCAGACTGTCAGCGGTACGGGCAGCCAAAGAGAGATGACATCATCTCTCATTGCCCGCACCGCTGTTTCCTTAAAGGGCTGCGAAGGCTGCTCTTCACAGGACTGCAGCCGCAGCCTATGGGAGACAGAGAGAGTGACGTCATCTCTCCCTGCCCGCAACAGTTTTCCTGCGATCCTCGCTGAGGAGAGTCTGAGGACAGTTGCCACCACATCTGGTGGCAGCTAACAGCGACAATCTGCATCTGGTGGCAGGCAACATGGCAAGTGGCATCCTCACCAGGTGGCAGGCAATGGCAAGTGGCATCCTCATTTGGTGGCAGGCAAGTGGCATTCCCATCTGGTGGCAGGCAAGTGGCATCCTCATCTGGTGGCAGGCAAGTGGCATTCCCATCTGATGGCAGGCAGCGTGGCATCCTGATCAGGTGGCAGGCAGCGTGGCAAGTGACAGTCTGCATCTGGTGGCAGGCGACGTGACAAGTGACATCCTCATCTGGTGGCAGGCAAGTGGCATCCTCATCTGGTGGCAGGGAAGTGGCATCCTCATCTGGTGGCAGGCAAGTGGCATCCTCATCTGGTGGCAGGCAATGGCATGTGGCATCCTCATCTGGTGGCAGGCAATTGCAAGTGGCATCCTCATCTGATGGCAAGCAGCGTGGCAAGTGACAACCCCCATCAGGTGTCAGGCAACGTGGCATCCTCATCAGTTGGCAAGCAGCGTGGCAAGTGACAATCTGCATTTGGTGGCAGGTGACATGGCAAGTGACATCCTCATCTGGTGGCAGGCAAGTGGCATCCTCATCTGGTGGCAGGCAAGTGGCATCCTCATCTGGTGGCAGGCAAGTGGCATCCTCATCTGGTGGCAGGCAATGGCAAGTGGCATCCTCATCTGGTGGCAGGCAGCGTGGTAAGTGACAATCCTCATCAGGTGGCAGGCAACGTGGCATCCTCATCAGGTGGCAGGCAGCGTGGCAAGTGACAATCTGCATCCGGTGGCAGGCGACGTGGCAAATGGCATGCTCAGGGCTCCCACTGATTCTGAATTATGGCGAGTTGAATGATTTCATTTATATTACAATGTAATAATAGAAATAATGCGCTTCAATCACCTTGACACCATAACAACCATGGTGCTGGGATGATTGAAGCGCTGACACCAGCCATTGCCCCAAAAAATTGCCCGCAAAAAATCGCTTACAATTGCATATTGTTTAGCACTGATCAGTGCATTAGAGTTGCTGGTCCTCAGAAAGTGTCAAAAGCGTCAGTTAGTTTCCGGTTTGCCCGCCGCAATATCACAGTCCCGCTATAAGTCGCTGATCGCCGCTATTACTAGTAAAAAAACCCAAAAAACGAAAAAAACTAAATAAAAATATCCCATAGTTTGTAGACGCTATAACTTTTGCGCAAACCAATCAATATACGCTCATTGGGATTTTTTTTACCAGAAATATGTAGCAGAATACATATTGACCTAAATGAATGAAGAAATTTGATTTTTTTACATTTTTATTGGTTGTGTTTCATAGCAGAAAGTAAAAAATATTTTTTTTTTCAAAATTGTCAGTCTTTTTTTGCTTATAGCGCAAAAAATAAAAACCGCAGAGGTGATCAAATACCACCATAAGAGAGCTTTATTTGTGGTAAGAAAAGTACAAAAATGTTATGTGTGTACAGTGTTGTACAACTGTGCAATTGTTAGTTAAAGAAACGCAGTGCCGTATTCCAAAAAATGGCCTGATCATGAAGGGGGGTAAATCTTCCAGAGGTCAAGTGAATAAGGTGGATGTAAGCCCTCACATATACCCAGTTAAGTGAACAGCCTCAGATGATACACAGAGATGAAGCAACTCCTCCTACATAAGTTTCACTTGTATATCTGCTGTCTTCAGCTTTATATATTCTTTAGAAAGTTCACATCATGTTACAGATATTCTCTTCCTGAGAAATCTGAGTGTGAAGCGGTCCAATAGCATGTAGATAGCATGATTCAGCTAAACTGACAGCACCTGTTGAGAGGGGCAAAATGTGGTCTGGCTGTCTTGTGCCTGAGCAGGAAGATGTCCAGAGGAGTTTCTTAGCCGTCCCTACCAGGCGGGGTACCTGTCCCTGCTCTACCAACTCGCAAAATGCGCACCAAACTTGGAAGCTAGGGCATTAAATAGGCTCTGCCTGAACCATAATGGCTGCTAGAGTCACATGGGGCGGCAGCACCCAATTGGATCACTTCCCCAGTGACCCAGAAAACCATAGAGGAACCATGTTCCTCTTGACTTCCTTTCCAACTGTAGTGCTCCTATGGGAGAGCTCCACCTGCAGTGGAGAAAGTAGATGCACTTGCATACAGGCGGAATTCACATCTCATTCTTCCTTCACCCATGCATGGAAAGGACACAGATAAAGTCAGGATATATCCTGGGGATGGTGTAACATAAAGATTGTGAAATATATTTAATTTGATACATGATTCATTATTTCATATTTCAGTGTTGGGACATCGTGGAAGGAACATGATGATGAATCACACACCCAAAGCTGGCCTTCGGTTGTAAGTTGGTGCAACGTGGATGAGCAGTCAGTTTTTTTTGTTAAGGGTTTTATTTATGCCAGAGCTTCTTTTTGAATGTAATATTTTTTTGAAGCTGGACTCCAGGCAGATATAAAAAAAATCATACATGAATGCAGTTACTGTGTGTTTATATAAAAAAAGCTTTAAAATAATTTTAACTAGTATAAATTCTTATATCTGACCAGATTTTGGTCTCTTGTAATCCTCTGCACAGCAGCATTCACACTGAAAGAGGGAGCCCCCCCCCCCATATACTTACCTGGTTCCCCTTTCCATCAATCACTGCTCTCCTTTTCCTCACAGGACACAGAGGCAGCAGTGAGGAGCCATTGGCACCTGCTGAGGTCAATCAAATTCTGTGAGGAGGGGGCAGCAGGTGGCATGACCAAGCTGTGCTGTGTGTGCCCGCAAACAAGTGCCCCATAGCCAAGTGGCTTGCAATGGGGGCATTCAGAGAACAGGAGGAGCGGACAGCACCAGCAGGGGACCCCAGAAGAGGAGAGGATCTACCACAACAGAGGCAACAAAAGGAGAAGGCAGCCGGATGCAATATTTAGCTAGCCTAAAAAGGGACAGTGCCACAGCTTACCTTAAAACCCTTGCTCTGGGATTCCCTCATAGAAGCCAAGCCAGGTATGCTGGTATTTTCCATGGTGACATAGAGCTCCTCCTTACAGTTGGGACTTTGCTATTTGCATAGAAGGGACATAGAGCTCCTGAGAGAAGATGGGATATTTGCTACTGATCCTGACATTATTCTGGAGGGAGTACAGTCTAGGATCCATTTCGCTGTTGTACGTAGAGAAGTTGTCCTCCAAGTTGTTGCTGAACTCAGTTTGGGAATCCCATAACCCCTTATCCCCACCCAAGTTTATATTCCCTCAATAAAACATAAAAACAAGCCCAAGGACTGCTTATTGACTGAGAATGCAAGTTGAAAAAATGCGTGTTGCTTGGCTGTGCAGGATTAGAGGAACCCAAAACCTAGTGGTCCTCTAGGGCAGAGATTGACAAATTCCAGGCGCCAGGTCGCCATCTTGACCAGAAGTCGCAACCTGGCACCTGGACTGCCGTCCCAAAACTTGTTTTTTTATTCTTTCAATAGAGTGACGATGGGTTATTATTATTATACAAGATTTATATAGTGCCGACAGTTTGCGCAGTGCTTTATTATAACACCTGTCAGATTTGTATTTCTGTCTGTGTCCCCGTTAGGGAAATTCACCCTGTTTACCATTATCATTAAAATTGAAAGTAAAAGAAAAAAAATGGGTTGTCCCCAGAAAAGTAATTAAGGGAAAATATTACAATGGGGACACTAGCCCTGGTGAACTGGGTGGGGGGGGGGGGATTTCCTTAATTTGCAGGGATTTCCTCTCATTTCCTCTTTTGGCTATGAGACAGGAAGTGTAGGTACAGTGCCTTGCGAAAGTATTCGGCCCCCTTGAACTTTGCGACCTTTTGCCACATTTCAGAGACTTTACACCGTTTTCCAGCGTTTCAAGTTCCCCCGGCTTATGAAAGCGTTCCGTGACATGGATGTGAAG
>BLSH010000756.1:1554399-1571920 GCA_018402905.1 Glandirana rugosa | reverse complement strand
GTCAACCAGGCTGAAGGCACCTAAGAAAAATATCCTTGTAGTTGTGCCCCCCCCCCCCACCCTCCTAAAGCAAAGGTTAAATACATGATAAGTCCTGCGGTAGAGGAATAAGCTGTAATAATCACCTTATTTCTCACTTTGTCAGGCTTCCTCTCTGCTGACTGTTCTCTAAGACTCTCCTGCTGGCGATAGCATGCTGTCATCAGGCACAATACAGGGCCAACAATCCATGTGGATGGTAAGAGCCCAACCACAACCGTGAGCATCTAAGAAAAGGTAAATTCTCAAGGCCTGCTGGAGCGAGGAATATGGTAATTATTATACCCTGTTCCTTTACCCCTAGACCAGGGGCAGAGGTGGCTCTAGGCTTTGCGAGGCCTTAGGCAAAACCAAGACATGAGGCCCCACTCATGCCCATAATGGGAAAAATAATTAAAGCGATTCATAGCTATGCAGCAGGCTTTCCCTAAACAACAAATGAGTCATCAGCTGTCAGTGGTGTTCCTCGCTGACAGCTGAATGTAAAAAAGAAAAAACATTGTTGGAAAAAGACAAAAAGTGAAAAAACACAGCGTGAGGCCCCCCCAATCCATACCAGGCCACTCAATATTGAGCCCTAGTCCGTAGGGTTCAATATTGAGTTGACCCACCCTTTACAGCTATAACAGCTTCAACCCTTTTGGGAAGGCTGTCTTCAGGTTGAAGTCAGGATTCCTCCACCCCAAACTCGCTCATCCACACTATATTTCCAAAAGTATTGGTCCATCCCTCCAAATCATTTGGTGGAGGGGGGGGGGGGGGTTATGGTGTAAGGTTGTTTTTAAGGGATTGGGCTTGGCCCCTTAGTTCCAGTGAAGGGAACTCTTAAGACATTAGCATATTAAGACATTTTGGACAATTTCATGCTTCTGGCTTTGTGGAACCAAGTTTGGGGATGGCCCCTTCCTGTTCCAACATGACTGCACACCAGTGCACAAAGCAAGGCCCATAAAGACATGGATGAGCGAGTTTGGGGTGGAGGAACTTGACTGGCCTGCACAGTCCTGACCTCAACCCACTAGAACACTATTCTGATGAATTAGAGCGGCGACTGCGAGCCAGGCCTTCTCGTCCAACATCAGTGCCTGACTAACACAAATGTGCTTCTGGAAGAATGGTGAAACATTCCCATAGACACTCCTAAACCTTGTGGACAGCCTTCCCAGAAGAGATGAAGCTGTTATAGCTGCAAAGGGTGGGCCAACTCAATATTGAACCCCTAAGACTGGGATGCCATTAAAGTTCATATGCGTGTAAAGGCAGGTGTCCCAATACTTTTGACAATATAGTGCATGTGTTCAATCAGTAAAAAATTTCAGAAGTAACAGTACCTTCTGCAAGTTTAAAACCCTTCCTGTCTTTTGGATATAGAACATTGAAGAGATTCTGAATTCCTTCTGGTTTTAAAAATGTAAGGACATAAAAAATGGTAAATGTGTAAAGTGGGAGCAATTATCATGTTTACAATCACCTTTCTGAGCACACAAATGTCTAACGGGTTGGAACATTCATTTAGACCTCAAAGGGCAATTATTCTTGCGGAGGTGAGTACCCGCTACAAGAGCAACAACGTCCTCCCCTATCTCCAGCAATTAAAGAGTCGAACGTTAATCTGTTTTTAATGGAGCAGCGTGCTCTTGAAAACAAAAGCGTGCAGCAATGTGCACATTTTTCTTTCTATAACTCATAAATTTCATTAAATCAAACAGGATGTTGCCATTGAAAAACCTGCCAAACCTAATGGATTGCAGAATAATTAAAGACATTGCAGCAGCTTTTCATTAAGATTGTGTCTTAAAGGCATACTGCTGTAAAAAAAAAAAAAATTAAATTAATTTGTTATAAAGGTTGTTTTACCAGATGTTCATATCAGTTTTAATTAAAAATTGTCCATTCTAGTATAGTTATTGTGCACACGAGATACCCAGCATTGTCTGGTGAGCGCTGAAACTCATTTCTACCTTTTCTGCTGGAATGTAATAGATACATTGATGACTTAAAGCAGTGTTAACCTCTTCAGCTCAGGAAGGCTGCATTACTTTAACTTACAATTGCGACGCTGTACCCAAATAAAATTATTTTTTTCCCCCACAAATAGAGCTTTCTTTTTGTGGTATTTGATCACCTCTGTGGTTTTTATTTTTTTTGCATTATAAACAAAAAAAGACCGGCAATTTTCTGCTATAAAACACACCCAATAAAAAAAAAAAGTAAAACATCAAATTTCTACATCAATTTAGGCCAATGTGTATTCTGCTACATATTTTTGGTAAAAAAACCCCAATAAGTGTATATTGATTGATTTGTACAAAAGTTATATCGTTTTCAAACTATGGGATACATTTATGGAATTTTTATTTATTAATTTATTTTTTTTCTATTAATAGCGGTGATCAGCAATTTTTAGCGGGATTGCAACATTGCATAGGACAAATCAGACACTAATGGCCCGTACACACGATCCGAAAATCAGACGAAAAATACCGCATACGATGCGATCGTATGATAATCGGATCGTTAGTACACAGCTTACGAGAGCCGATCACGACAATTCATCAGATAATATTCAATCGGACACGCATGAAAATTTTGATTGTATGGTGCCCGATCGTACGATTTTCGTTTAACCACTTCCCGCCCGGCGTATAGAGAAATGACGTCCGGGTGGGGGGTTCATTATCCTGACTGGACGTCTATTGACGTCCTCAGGATAATCTGCGATCGCGTGCCCCTGGGGGCACGTGATCGCGGCGATCGGTGGTGCCGTGGGTCAGGCTGACCCACCGCATTACCGACCGAGGTAAAAGGCTTCGATCTGAAGCCTTTTACCATGTGATCAGCCGTGACCAATCACGGCTGATCACAGTGTAAATAGGAAGAGCCGTTGATCGGCTTTTCCTCTGCTCAGGTCTGCAGACCTGAGCAGCGGAGAGCCGATCGGCTGCTCTCCTGACGGGGGGGGGGGGGCTGCGCTGAACATTTATCAGCGCAGCCACCCTCAGGATCACCCCACTGGACCACCAGGGAGCCGGATCAGGGCCACCAGGGAGCCCCCCCCGCCGGACATCACACACAGGCCACCCAGGACCACCAGGGAATGAAATCAGAGGCCGCCCAGGACCACCAGGGAGCCCCCACTAGACCACCAGGTAAGGGCATTATTGTGCACTGTAGGGATGGCACTGTGCCCATGTATGATGCCTGCCAGTGCCATCCCTAACAGTGCTTGTTGCACCTGTGCCCACCACTGCCACCTATAAGTGCCCACTTGTGCCCACCTGTGACACCTATCAGTTCCCACCTGTGTCACTTATCAGTGCCCACCTGTGTCACTTATCAGTGCCCACCTGTGCCATCTAAAAGTGCCCACCTGTGCCACCTAAAAGTGCCACCTATCAGTGCCCATCAGTGCCACTTATCAGTGCCGCCTATGAGTGTTCATCAGTGCCACATATCAGTGCCACGTATCAGTGCCCGTCAGTGTTGCTTGTCAGTGCCGCCCATCAGTGCCAATCTGTACTGCCTCATCAGTGCCCGTCAGTGTAGCCTCATCAGTGCCCATCAGTGTAGCCTCATCAGTGCCCGTCAGTGAAGGAGAAAATGTACTTTATACAAACTTTTGTGACAGAAACAAAGAAAAATGTTTTTTTTTTCAACATTTTCGGCCTTTTTTTTTTCTATAGCGCAAAAAATAAAAACCGCAGGGGTGATCAAATACCACCAAAAGAAAGCTCTATTTGTGGGAACAAAATGATAAAAACTTTGTTTGGGTACAACGTCGCACAACCGCGCAATTCTCATTCAAATCGCAACAGCACTGAAAGCTGAAAATTGGTCTGGTAGGGAAGTGTTCTAAGTGCATGGTATTGAAGTGGTTAATCAGTACAGTTGTCGTCCGACAATACAATACAAATTCACTACAACACATTACATCACTTCAGATTTTTTATTCTGTTGTACGAGAATTTTCGTGACTTTAGTACACTCTTCCGATTCGATCTGAGATTAGCATGCAAAAAAAAAACGGACGATCTGTCTTCCGATTTTCGGATCGTGTGTACGGGGCATAAGGGGTTGATTTACTAAAGCTAGAGAGTGCAAAAACCGGTGCAACTGTGCATGCTAGCCAATCAGCTTCTAACCTCAGCTTGTTCAATCAAGCTTTGACAATAAAACCTTGAAGCTGATTGCTTTCTGTGTGGAGCTGCACCAAATTTTGCACTTTCAAGCTTTAGTAAATCAACCCCTAAGTGCCACTTTTTGGGGACCAGTGACACTAATACAGTGATCAGTGCTAAAAAAAATGCACTGTCACTGTACTAATGACACTGGCTGGGAAGGGGTTAACATCAGGGGTGATCAAAGGGTTTAATGTGTCCCTAGGGAGTGCATTCTACTGTGGGGGATGCTTTGACTAGGGAAAGACAGAGATCTGTGTTCCTCCTTAGCAGAAACACAAGATCTCCATTTTCCCCTCTCTCAGAATGGCGGTCTGCCTTGTTTACATAGGCAGACCGCCGTTCTGCCTCTCCTCAGAATAAGCGTCGGGTGCCGGTGAATATCTAGTCCCCCGGACCCGCTGATTGGCTCTCGCTGTGTTCAATCACAGTGGGAGTATGTGGCGTTTATCCCAAATGGAGAAAAATACTGTTTGCAGTAACTGATTATAAAGTATAAACTGGAGTTTGGTTCCAAATTATTAGTGTATCTAAATCTGCTAATACATTTAACACTCCCTCCCCCCAAACTGACAATGGTTCCGTCTTCTGTGTCTCCTGTGCTCATTCATCCAGAGTTGGGTCTCACTAATGCAGGAGGTGTGTTACTGGCCAGATCACCAGGTGAAAACATAAGGGAAAAAAGTCTAAGAAAAGAAAACAAATGCAGCCACCACATAAGCTGCAATATAATCAATTTTTGGTTTTGAATTTAATAAAGCTTAACTCCAGGTATGTTTTTTTATTGCATAGCTACATTGAACCAGCTTGGACCATTATAGGTATACACAGTCCATACCCATGGGACTGCTGTAGAAGCAGAGAATCACTATAGTACTCTTTGCTATTGCAGTGATCGCTGTGGTCTTCTGGGTCCTGTGCCAAGCAACTTCCCTTTTGCTTAGTGTACACAGGGGGTCTCTTGCTTGGCGTGAGTGCCATTCATGGAAGGCCTTGTATTTTTTTTTTTAAAGAATTCAAGGCATTCTCTGATTGGATGGGGCAGTGATGTCATGACTTCTGAAATTCAGCTCTGGATAGAATAAGGAAGGGTTAAAGTGTAAAACAAAAAGCCTAAGTCTAACTATTCTCAAAAATGTTCCCCCCCCCCCCTGTTAGCAGGGTATTGAATTATGCGCTGGAGGCTTCTTGTATACGGCAACACGCTTTACTTTAATAGAGGGTGTGAGGGATTAGCCTTTGTGGGGATCATCTTTCCTTGGATGAAGACAGTTCAGACAGCAGTTCCTTAAAATCTGGCTTGCAGCCAGCTTTATTGATAAAAGGTTGCAAGTAAAAGTAAACAAAACATCAATATAAGTCCTTGCCTCTCCGGCTCTAACCGAACATCAGCATTCCTTACTGAGCAGTGTAGGGCTAGTCCCAAACACCCACAAAAGAAAGTTTATTGCAAACCTTTTCTTTAGTCCCAACAGCCAAAGCTCCTTGTGTCAGCTTTCTCTGGCTGGCCAGATTCCATATCAGTCCACTCCAAATGAACGCATGCAAGGCGACAGATAGCATCTGTCTACTACTTCGCCTCGCATAACGTCACAAGGGATATCAGAACATGTCTTTACATCATGTAGACTGGAACAGGCACTTAATACAATCAAGTGCACTGAACTTAGATAGACTATACATCCTGTTATATAATAGAATACACATTATAACACTATAATACTACAGCACCACCTGCTGCATAGATAAGTATAATGCATACAGTATATTGTTCACAGTACTTTGCATTACATGCTGTTGCTTTTTCCAACACTCCCCTTCTACCTATCCTGCCTAACCTGTGTAAAACAGATCTGTGTACTTACTTATTTTTAATATGCTCTGGTATGGTCATATGATCCCAGAGCTCCAGCTCCTCTGTGCTGATGAGCAGCTGCTGCAGGGCAGAGGAGGGAGCGCAGACAATGGTTGGGGCATAGGAGCCTATGGGTGATATCACAGCTCTTGGAATTCAGCACTCCTTTGCAGTGCTGTATTTTGGTTTTGTGCTGCCCTAGGTAAGACTAAAATTGGATGCCCCCCTAAAATTGCGCACGCCCATGCAACGGCAACAACAACGTAAATTTTAATATCCATAGTTGAGGCTTTAAAAGCCTTTACAGGTTACCAATTTGGATTTAGAGAGCAGGTCTGGTACTAGAAGTACTGCCCATGATCTGATGTTCTTAGTGATACCTCACATGTGTGGGGCGATCACTGTTTGCATGCGTGCGGACCAACACGTGCGTTCGCCTTTGCGTGCGAGCACTGGAGGATGGCGGCACTTACTTTTTTTTTCAATTATTAATTTATTTTATTTTTTTAATTTTTACACTGTTGCTTTAATTAATTTATTTTTTTAATCACTTTTATTGGATGTAAACATCCTTGTGACAGCAATAGGCATGCGACAGGTGCTCTTTATGGAGAGATCTGGGGTCTATAAGATCAGTGTTTTTGAATGGTTTGAATTTTTTAAATTTTTTGACATATATCAAAGTCCCCGGGCCAGGAGGCGGGGCTGTATGTGACGGTGAGCGTCGGGAACACTCGGCAATTGAAATGAAAGCTGTTACAGTGATGTTCCCCGCTGTGTTATCATTCGACAGCCTCCTCTCCTCTCTTCCCCTTGGCGATCACTGGGAGAAGAGTTCCCATTCATCCCAGATGATCTGGTTGGCAATCCTCTTCATCTCCTCTCTTCCCCTGCACAGGTAGGCTGCATTCCAAAACACAGGTAGGCTGCGTTCTAGGCATTCCAGGACACAGACAGGCTGCATTCCAGGCATTCCAGGTCACAGGTAGGCTGCTTTCCAGGACACAGACAGGCTGCATTCCAGGCATTCCAAGACACAGACAGGCTGCATTGCAGGCATTCCAGGACACAGGCAGGCTGCATTCCATGCATCCCAGGACACAGGTAGGCTGCATTCCAGGCACTCCAAGTCACAGGTAGGCTGCATTCCAGGACACAGACAGGCTGCATTCCAGGACACAGACAGGTTGCATTCCAGGCATTCCAGGACATAGGCAGGCTGTATTCCATGCATCCCAGGACACAGGTAGGCTGCATTCCAGGACACAGGTAGGCTGCATTCCAAGCATCCCAGGTCACAGGTAGGCTGCATTCCAGGCATTCCAGGACACAGGTAGGCTGCATTCCAGGACACAGGTAGGCTGCATTCCAGCCATTCCAGGACACAGGTAGGCTGCATTCCAGGCACTCCAGGACACAGGTAGGCTGCATTCTAGGCATTCCAGGCCACAGGCAAGCTGCATTCCATGCATCCCAGGACACAGGCATACTGCATTCCAGGCATTCCAGGACACAGACAGGTTGCATTCCAGGACGCAGGCAGGCTGCATTCCAAGACAAAGGTAGGCTGCATTCCAGGACACAGGCAGGCTGCATTCCATGCATCTCAGGACACATGCAGACTGCATTCCAGGACACAGGTAGGCTGCAATCCAGGACACAGGCAGACTGCATTCCAGGACGCAGGCAGGCTGCATTCCAGGCATTCCAGGACACAGGCAGACTGCATTCCAGGCATTCCAGGACACAGACAGGCTGCATTCCAGAATGCAGGCAGGCTGCATTCCAGGACACGGGCAGGCTGCATTCCAGGACACAGATAGGCTGCATTCCAGGAAACAGGTAGGCGGCATTCCAGGACACAGATAGGCTGCATTCCAGGACACAGATAGGCTACATTCCAGGCATTCCAGGACTTAGGTAGGCTGCATTCCAGGCATTCCAGGACACAGACAGGCTGCATTCCAGGAAGCAGGCAGGCTGCATTCCAGGACACAGGCAGGCTGCATTCCAGGACACAGGCAGGCTGCATTCCAGGTATTCCAGGACACAGACAGGCTGCATTCCAGGAAGCAGGCAGGCTGCATTCCAGGACACAGGCAGGCTGCATTCCAGGACACAGGCAGGCTGCATTCCAGGTATTCCAGGACACAGGCAGACTGCATTCCAGGCATTTCAGGACACAGGTAGGCTGCATTGCAGGCATTCCAGGACATGGGTAGGCTGCATCCCAGGACACAGGCAGATTGCATTCCAGGCATTCCAGGACACAGACAGGCTGCATTCCATGAGGCAGGCAGGCAGAATTCCAGGACACAGGCAGGCTGCATTCCAGGACACAGGTAGGCTGCATTCCAGGCATTCCAGGACACAGGTAGGCTGCATTCCAGGACACAGACAGGCTACATTCCACATATTCCAGGACACAGACAGACTGCATTCCAGGACACAGGTAGGCTGCATTCCAGGCATTCCAGGACACAGGTAGGCTGCATTCCAGGACACAGGTAGGCTGCATTCAGGGACACAGGTAGGATGCATTCCAGGACACAGGTAGGCTGCATTCATGGACACAGGTAGGCTGCATTCCAGGACACATGTAGGCTGTATTCCAGGCAGGGGCGTATCATGAAATTAATGGGCCCGTGTGCAAGCCCACACCACACCGATCATCCCTGGCTCTCAACCAGGGAGAGATCATCCATGGGTGCAGTGTGGGTCAGAGCACAGTGGGTTCCCCCACGCCTCAGGGCCCGTGTTCAGTGAACACCTTTCACCCATGGTTGATACACCACTGATTCCAGGACACAGGTAGGCTGCATTCCAGAACACAGGTAGGCTACATTAATGGACACATGTAGGCTGCATTCCAGGACACAGGTAGGTTGCATTCCATGACACAGGTAGGCTGCATTCATGGACACAGGTAGGCTGCATTCCAGAACACAGGTGAGGCAGGCTGCATTGATTGTTTAACCAAGCCCATTAAGCCCCTCCCACTGTTAGGCATTCAGCCACACCCACTTTTGCTGTGGTGCGCATAGCATGCCGCCGATCGCTTCCTCCCTTAAGTGTCCGTCAATCTGAAGTTCAAAAGTTGGGAGGTATGCTGTTGTTCTAGCCAGCTTGATGGACTACTACTCCCAGCCCATCTTCTTGCTCCAGGCCCTGTCAGCCACTTCAGCTGCATTGGCCTTCTCCACTACCACCGTGACACCACAGTCCTTCACTGACTTCTGCATCCTTCCCAGATTGTCTCCCCTCCCAATCCACTCCAGATCCATGCCTCTACAGCTTTCCAGGGTGTGTGCCATTCCCTGACCACCTGGTGGACTCCTTGCTGAGCTTCTCCAGTAGCACTGTCTCCAGGAGCTCTCCTGTTCCCTTGTGCTCCTCCTCCAGGATCTCCCTGTCCTCCTGGCTGCACCCGAGCTCCCAGGCCTCAAGGTCACACCCCCCCAGACTGGGGGCTCCCAGGTGAGTCCTCCGCAACCTCAGCTACATTCCGACTCTTCCACCTGAACTTACTCCTCCCAGATTGGGCTGACCCTGGGTATTTAAGGAGGCCTGCCCCCTGCCAATACAGATTGGGGATTGGTCAGGGTTCCTTAGAATACTCCAGATGGCTACACCTCCCTCCCAGCTCTCTGTCCAGAACATTCTACCAGTCTCTGGAAAGGAGTGTTAGGTCCTGGGGACCTTATCTGTGAATCACCCACTCCTACCTGAGCCACTCCCAGCCCAGAAACAAAAACAATCAGGCCTGCACCTCAGTCAGGCCTGATTAAATTTTCCTCACTTACCAAAAACCTACTCACTGACTCCTACCTAAGTAGGGGGTGCTACAGGTACAAGCCTACAGAATGGGTTAACATCCACCTTAAGTAGCAGCGCTGGGGTTGTCGCCTCGAATCCCAACCACAGCACTACCTGCTAAGAGTTTTCTCCCTGTGCTTGAGTGGGTTTCGTCCCACACTCCAAAGTCATGCTGGTAGATAGACTGGCCCTAGTAAATGTATGAATGTGAGCTAGGGACCTTAGATTGTAAGCTCCCTCAGAGCGAGGTCTGATGTGAATGTACAATATATGTGTAAAGCGCTGCATAAATTGATGGCGCTACATTAGTACCTGTAATAAAAAAGTAGTGGGCGGCAGAGGATGAACCTTACTAAAGCAATACCATTACAGCAGCCATTCACAACCTTCTCACCGCAGAGGAACCCTTGAAAATCCCTTTCCAATCTCAGTGAGATGTACAACTCATGATACATTAGTGTGATTGTCAGTGGGAAGAATGCTCCTTATACTTGTGGTCATCGGGAAGAATTCCCCCTTAAAAATAGCTAAAAAGATCAATGGTGCTAATGGGAACTTATGTAAGAGGCAGAAATTGCTCATTGCTCAAGGAATCACTAGCAACTTTTGGAGGAACCCTTGGGTTGCATGGAACCCTGGTTGAGAAACCCTGCATTACAGTAATGAAAATCTATGCAAGCTCTGACTTGTTCTGTTTTACACAAAACAGTCCTAACCTGCCTAACTATTAATGGGACCCTGTCACCTTGTCCAATCATGAATGCAGAATGATGACATCATCCATGTGTTGTGTAGCGATGAACTAGGGTGTGTTTGGAGTCTGAGTTCCAAACCCACCTGTGCATGTCCGCCAGGAAGCTGTCAACTGTATGGGCCAATCATCTGTGGTCGGGGCATTCCCTGTTCTTCCATCTCAGGGGAATGTATATGTGTGGCTTTGGGATGAGGAATGTCCCAGCCACATATGATGATCCCATTCAGTTGACAGCTTCCTGGTAGGCATGCATATGTGGGTTTGGAACCTAGACTCCCAACAGGCCCTTGCTCATCACTGGTGCTGTGCTGCCTGTATTGTCCAATCACAGCTTGGGGGCAGGCTGGCGACCAAGCTGTGCTGCTTAACTGCAGCTGAGAAAAGTGAGGTCATGGACCTTGCTAGAATGTATTGCATGCATATCTGGATCACAAAACTAGAAGAACACTTACTGATCTCATGTATACAGTATCTATTTCAACAATGTATTTAGCTTTTAGGCTGTCACTCAGTTTATGTCCTATTTTATTTATTTATTTTATATTTATTTTACATTTTGTTTTCCCGTTCCAGAAACTTTAGCTTGTCCCTGATATTAGTATTCAGTATTCGAATTGAATTATGTATGCGTGCAGATTATAGAACGTCTAGAGTACAAGATGCAGGAGACAAACCAGGAATATATTTCAAATTAGTGTTGTTGACACAGAAAAGCCAGCCGAGGAAATTGATTATTTTGTGACAGTAAGAATGGCTCATCTGGGACTCTCAGCACAATGACACAACGCCTGGAGCGAGACCCAAGCAGCTTAACAGATTTTGTGCCGGAGGAGTGGAAAAAGATAGAGTTGTACTTTACAGAACTTTGCCGGATCAAAATCCTCCACCCATTTAGCCCAAAACATAACCTCCCGGTCTGACTCGTCAAACTTATTTTGGAGGAAAATAAAAACACGCTTCTGAAGTTTTGTTTATGCAAGCTGGCGCTTGGAAGTGATTTCAGGCGAAACGCTGATGCTGAATTTTCTCACAGAGTAACCCAAGGATGTTGACACGTTCATTTCAAATAGGTCAGAACGATGCTGGAAAATGTTACTTAAAAAAAAAAAATCAGCAGTTTATTCTTACCTACTTTTAAGGAATGTTTTCAGAACTTGTTTTTTAAAGGGGGCCAAGATGGAGAGTTAGGCTGGCCATACATAATACATTTTCTTCTGTTCAACCAGCAGGTTGAGCAAAAAAAAAAAAAAGAACTGATTCCCCCATCCACACATTGTATCTGGACGGGGAAACCACTCAGTGAGCTATTGACCTTCCATCTCATGCCCAAACAAGAAGATGTACAGAGAAGTTGGGAGCCCTGCACTTTCCCTCCTCGTCAGGAATGTTTCTCTGTCGCTAGTTCTGTCCCTACCAGGCGGGGTACCTTTCTATACTCTACCCACTCAAAAAATGCACACCCAGCCTGGGAATCAGGGACTTAAAAGAGAAGTATGGTATTTTTTTTTTTTTATCATACTTACCTAGGTGGATGCAGCATCGGTCTGCCCCATGCTCACTGGAGTGGACAGTCTACTGTCAAAGCAGCCAACTAGTTGAAATCTCCAACCACATCACTTCCGGTGACTCTACAGCATCGGTAATTGGAGATTTGGATGAGTTTGCTGTTTTGACAGAACACCGGCAGCGTATACCCTACGGTACAATATATTATGAGCGGACATTGTTAGTCCGCCCGCTACTAACCAACAACATGGCAGCCTCCAAGGTGGTGACAACTTTTTCCTCCTTAGCCGCTGCTCTATCAAAACAGCCAACATGTCATGTACCGTAGTGTATACGCTGTCAGTGTTCTTTCAAAACAGCCAACTCGTCAAAATCTCCATTTAGTGATGCTGGAGAGTAACCGGAAGTGACGTTGTTGGAGATTTTGACGAGTTGGCAATTCGACAGGACACCGGCTCAGGCTCTCAGTGGCTGGCTGAGAGGTTGAGCCAAGTGCTGGTCCAGGCATTTGGGGGATCCCGACCATATGGTCTCAATCTTTCCTGATTCTGGACTGGCTCTGTGATGTCACAGTAGACTGCACCTACTTACAGATTGACTAATGTACAACCAACTAGCCCATACATGGATCAAAATCCAGGCGGTCGCCGCTAAACCAGATGATTTACGATCAATGTATGGCTAGCTTATGGGAAGCTGCAATGTATTTGTCCCCATGGTCACTTGAACCATAAAGGTAGTAATTCAGTAAATTGCAGTGAAGTATGTACAATTAGACTATTCTGACTCCAATTGTTGTAATAGTGACCTATCTTTTCCTGAAATCTCTATGCCTGACCTGACTGTAGCTGTAAGGATTTTATTCTGCAGCAAAAGCCACCACATTTTGGGAGGTCAACACTCCCCCTTCATCAGGGCTCTCCACTGCTCCTCTGTCCCTGCCACTGCTATTTCTTCTTCTGGACCAGGCTTCTTCTCTCTTTGGCCATTGGGCAGCCGCTGGCATTTACATTAACTGGACGCCTGGCTCTTGGAATCCTACAGATGTGAGGGTAGTATACACTGCACAAGCACCACAGGCAGTGTACCTAAGAAAAATCCCTGGTAGAGGGGACTTATAATGTCTCCTCTACAAAAAATCTGTACCTGCTAGCAAATTATTTTCCCAACTTTAGTTCTGCTTTAAAAAGGTTCTAAAGTCAAGATTTTTTTTTACTTTAATGCATTACTTGCATTAGGGTAAAACATGTCCCAGTAGTTGTATGACCCCCACCACCATCCTAAACACTTACCTAAGTCCTCTTTTGATCCAACCCCAGCCCGGCTGCAGTGGTGCTCTCTCCTCTTCCTCTTCTCACAGGACATAGAGGCAGCAACAGGACCCATTGGCGGGGCTGAACCATGCTGTGTGTCTATGGATGCACACAGCCCAGCTCAGGAGCGAGCCCACAGCCAGCTTGCTATGAGGGCACTCACAGAAGCAAAAGAGCGAAGGGCTGGGGATTCCAGAAGAGGAGGTAGGAGCAATATTATTTTACAGAGCAAGTAAATATAACATCTATTTTATTTTAGGGAAAAAATATTCTTTATAACCACTTTAAATGACTCATAATAACTCATAACAACCATTACCTTTTTGAAATTGACAGAGGTCCTCTACTCTTTACTAAATTATGATTGGTTGTTCAGAAAAAAAAGTCCACTTAACCAAAAGACAAGCGGTAAAAAGCAGGTGATTAGAAGACAGAAAAGCGAAAAAGAGATCTGACAATGGTAAATATGTAGCATGCAAATGGTTGTCAAGGAACAAATTGTTTCTGTCTCCAGAGACCGCATAGAAGAGAAAATTGCAGCCAAATGAAGACATCCGTTATTTCTCCTGTTTTCTCACCTTCTGTTCCGGAACTTTAAATCTCAGATTGCTATGGTGGAAAGCTGAGAATTTGTGCCTTGTGCATGCTGTGTGATTTTTAGCATTTATTTCTCTGTAACGGGAACTGTTGCTGTCATACTGCACTTTTATGACTTCTGGGATTGTACACTCAACTGCTGATCTGCTGCAGTTGGAGGGTTGTAGAAAAGCAAGAATTGGAGTGCTTTTTTGGCAATAATTGCCACTACTATTATTATTATTATACAGGATTTACTGTATACAGTGCCAACAATCTGGGACACTATGGGGGGAGTAAACCCACGCAAGCTCAGGGAAAACATGCAAACTCCATACTAGTTGAGATTCGAATGGATGACCCTAGTGCTGCAAGTAAAAAGTGCTAAGTTAAACATATCAAATAAAAAAATATTAAAAAAATAAAAATAGTTTTTCTATTTTAGGTACTAATTCTGTATATGGATATTTAATATTTATCTTTTTCAGCCAGCAACTTCAAGTGGTTGTGAAGGTACCAGGCTTTTTACCTTCATGCATCTTTGCATGAAGGTAAAAACCCTTCTGTGTGCAGCAGCCCCCCCCAAATTACCTGAGCCCCCTCTCGATCCAGCAATGTCCACGAGAGCCTTGCCTCTCTGAGGACTTGCAGTCCTGATTGGCCATTGGCTCCCACTGCTGTCAATCACAGCCAGAGAGCCAATCAGGAGACGGGGGGGGGGGGAGCAGTGGCACACACAGCCGTGGCTTGGGAGCATGCCTGCTTGAGTGCCCCCAGAGCAAGCTGCTTGCTGTGGGGGAACCCCGCAGTAGAGAGGGGCAAGGTGCACCAGAATGGGATCCGAGAAGAGGAGGATACAGGCTGCTCTGTGTAAAACCATTACACAGAGCTGGTAAGTATGACTTATTTGTAAAAAACAAAAAAACAAGGCTTTAATGTCGCTTTAAATGCTGTATACTGTATTTAGAAAGCTATTTTCAAAGTAGAACTCTATTCAAACAGCTAAATACATCACTGAAATACACAAGGATTTGACTAAGGGTTTGCACCTTTATACATTTCACATTGAGATTTACACAGCTGTGCCCCGGGCTGGGAGAAGGGGTGGACAGAAGGGTCGGCTGCCCTGGGTGCAGCGTGTTATGTAGGGATGCAGGCACAGTAAGTTCCAACTACTATAAGGCCAACAGGAGTAGTGACAACGGCATTGCTATTTCTGTCAGCCCAGCATTGGAAGCGGCAATGAGAGGAGGAGAGAGGTGCGGGCTGTGCTCTCTCTCTCTCTCTCTCTCCCTCCCTCCTCCTCATAAGCTCGCACATATTGAAGAGGGACAGTTTGGCATCTTTGCCCTGGGCACTAGACGATCTTGTCCCTGCACTGGCTGTGCCAGACACCAGGGCCTGGTCGGTGACCTGACTTTGCTCTGCTGCAAATAAGCAATACAGTCTGGTCACCTCCCCACCCCCAGCCTGTGAATTGACAGTGAAGGAGATTGATAAGCTCATCTCTCTGTACACTTGTTTCTTTGCTCCTGCCAGGCCAGCATGTTCATGGCATACGTGCAATCAGCTGAGCTTAATTGGTCTCTACTGCTGCTTCTCTCTTTCCAATTTCTAAGAGTTTTCTGTTTGGGGTAAGAATGGGTGAGGTTGGGAATTTTTATTTTGATTACATTTCTGTGATAAAACGGGACAGTAGGTTTTTATAAAGGTGCAATGAGCTGTAACCCCTTCGATGAAATTGACCTGTCCCACACATCACGGTACTGAAAGGGTTAAAACAGGCTCATGGCTGCTATTTAGGCCTCATGCACACAGGGAATTTAAAAAATGTTATAAAAATGCCAGTAGCGTTTTTGAGCGTTAGCGCTTTTTTTTTTCAATGGATCAAAAATGTCCAAAAATGTTGAGCATTTTTGGGTGTTTTTGAGCATTTTTGAGCGTTTTTCATTGTTTGAGCGTTTTACAGGGCCCCCCCGCCCCAAAGCACCCACTCCCCCATGCTGAGGGCATGCGGCTTGGTATGGTCCAGGAGAGGAGGGGGGGTGCTCGCTCATCCCCACCCCCTTTCCTGACCTGCCAGGCTGCATGCTCGGATAAGGGTCTGGTATGGATTTTGGGGGGCCCCACGCCATTTTTTTTTTTTAGCCATGGGGGTTCCCCTTTAAAATCCATACCAGACCGAAGGGCTTGGTATCTCCTGGGTGGGAACCCCACTCAAATTTTTTTTTCATTTTTGCAGGGGGTTCCCCTTCAAGATCCTCAGCGCACAAGTCATACCGCATCATGATCCGACTTCTGGTGTGACTTCTATTCAAATGAACGGGCTCCTATAGGGAACCATTGATTTTGAATAGAAACAGACGCCTGACGTAGCTTAACACTGTGTATACAACGTTAAGCCGCATTTTTGAGCTTTTCCCGGCGTCGGCGTTAAAACAACTCTAGTGCTGGAGCCTCAGAACGCACTGGTCCTGGATTTTTTTACAGCTCACAAACGTCTGTGTGTGTATGAGAATAACATGGAGAGGCGTTTTTAAGCTGTAAAAAAAGCTCAAAAACGCGGCTGTAGAATGTCCGCGTGTAAGAGGCCTTAGGGTTAGCTCTAACCTGATAAGTTGTAAAAGTTTTTAAAGTGACATCTACTGGCAATTGTGAGTATCAGAATTTTGCACTGTTTCAATGGTGCACACAATTTTATGACCTATTTGGTATCTTTTTACTCGCAGTTGCAAAAAAAAAAAAGGGAATTATAGTGCGTTGTATGTGTACAATAAAATTGGATTTTGGTAATGAAAATAAAGGCTTGAAAAATAGTCGCGCAAAACTTGCACAACATAAACATTTTTTTTTTTTTATTTTTGCTGTCAGAAAATATAAAGAGTAAAGATTAAATTATTGAACTGCACACCTGAGGGAAGCTTCAATTATTCTTAGCAACTCGTTAGTTTTATTGTTCCTCCTTAATTGTACCGGCTATATCAGGGCCTCTACAACTTCAAATGCTCTACAACTTAAAATGCTCTATGTTGGAGGCGTGGCTTGACCAGGGAGGAGAGCGGACGCGCGGACAGAGAGCTCCGGCCGCCCAAGATCAAATCCACCGGCATCCAGGCTCCACAAAGGCATCGGACCGGTAAATGGCCAGGCTACGGAAACACCTCGGACCTACGGCCACCTAAACTAGAACCCGCCGGCCTCGAGAGACAGGCGCGCAGGCGAGAGGAGGGACCAGTTCGGTGCGGAGGTTGTATCTCGTAAAATTCAACATCTCGTAAACTTCAACATCTCCGGGACTATATCGGCCATGTTAATTCCTCCTTGTTATTTTGATTGCTCAACGATTCTTATTAACTTCGAAGGGAGTCCACACGTCAAGTTATTAAATTAGAAATGAGAAATATAAAAGACTGTCGTTTTTATTTTTTTTTTTTTACAAATACAACACGTTCAAAACGCGCTGATAAAAAGTTCGGAAATAAAA
>BLSH010000756.1:1521489-1549291 GCA_018402905.1 Glandirana rugosa | reverse complement strand
CTGCGGGGCACAAAATTGCTCCCCCTGGGGTGCCCCGTAGGGATCGTGCACTTAATTTAACAAGGACATGCGGAGTTCCCCGCACCACGCTCTGAATTGTGGGCACTGGTGGAATCCAATACTCCTTACCTAGTATTCGCCACTAGTGAAATCCAAGAATAATAGCTTTCACATTAATTAAAAGTCAAAAGTTAATGGTTATATGTTATGGCGTTTTAGCCTTCTAAGCTGACACAGCCTGGGCAACACGTAGAGAGTTTCCTACCACCTTGAAGGTTTAAACCACAGTTGAAAGATGTTATGTACTAGCTCGATTGTAGTAGCTAATGAGTGTAAGACTACAAACTCATGTGATAAAACAACATGTATTGTGCACTGTTAATTGTTTTGCAATGAACCTACATATGCGAAATTGAGATGATCATTATTCTTTGTAATGTCAAAGTTGTAAAATCAATAAACATATTGAAACATAAAATGCTCTATGTTCCGTCTCCCGATCTTTTACCAACCCTCCCCTACTCGCCCCCCCCAACTCTTAACATAGACCGATTCTGACCTACCTCAATTACCACCACCAACACCCCCTCCCCCACAATAACTAATACAAGTTGTACGCCCTAGTCCTGTCCAGCAGTCTACAGGTTGTATGTATACCCACCTGTTAATTCATTATTCCGACTTTATCCCTCATTTGGAAGATCCTTGTGCCCCCCAGTTTACCCCTCTCGTTCGCTCACCTTTAATATGTGGGCAAGCAAGGGCGGCCATACCACCCCTGGGGGGAACTTACTCCCCTTTCACAGGCTCCATTCGATACTGCCTATTACTACTGCTATTTTTATATACTGTATTTCTTTGTTCCTCATGCTTCTTGCTTTTCCCCTAATCTAGACTCTTCCTGGTCCCTACTCCTAATCTACGAGTTCACGCAGATTGACCCGCCTGTCCGACACGCCACACTCACTGGTAAGTTTTGCTTCCATACACAGCTACCATGGGCCCCCCTAAACGTCATATCCCTGAATGTTCAGGCCCTTAATGTACTTCAAAAGCGTGCCAAAGCATTTCGCTCCTTCAAGCGCATATAGTAAGCCTTCAGGAAATGCACCTCACAGCACACTCCACCCCGAAATTCTTTAGCTCCCTCTACCCACAAACTTTTACGGCCTCAGCTACAACTAAACAGCATGGAACACTTATAGCCTTCCATTGATCAACCCCATTCATCGCCAAATCCAAAATTAGGCCACTACCTAATACTTACAGGACACATAATGGACTTGGCCATAGCCGTAGTCTCGTAATACGCCCCGACAAACAGCCTACATCCTTTCTCTCTCACCTTCTGCAAGTGGTATTCTCACACAAGATGAGTACAGTTATAATCTGTGGTGACTCTTATCAGCTCCTCACCTGACATGATCTCGTTGACACCTGGGTGAAACCAACCCTGCCAAGAGGAGATACACTTACTATTCCCACCCACACAAAACTTCCTCATGTATCGATCATGTTCTCGTCATTACTGGCATGGTACCCGAGATCCTGACCTCAACCTCACCTCCTTTGCCTCATCCATCCCTAAAGCTCACAACCCCACCTGGTGTCTCCCAGACTTCATGCTCAAACACCCACCTTATCGACTCGAAATCGAATGCGCACTAAAGGACTACCAAGCCCAAAACTCTACCCCAATATCTTCCCACTCACGCTTTGGGAAGCACATAAACCGGTCCTCCGCGGTGCGTTCCAGCAACACTCTGCCTTTTTCAAACGTGAGCGCAAGAACCTTGCACGTCAATTAGAGACTGAATTCCAAGCCTCATGCACTGTATTCAACCTCAACCCTACCCCAGCCGCAAAAACCAAATTAGACAAAGACCGCTTGGAATATGACCTTTTCCTTACTGAATCTGCCAATTAATTCATACGCCTTGCTAGACACACATACTACATGAAACCCAATAAACAGATCACTTAAATCAGTAAATAAACCTACCAAACCTATCCACCTGAAACTATCCAATAACTCCTTTACTAGCAACCCAATAAAAATTGTGCACAATATCCGCACTCGCCTAGCCCTCTTATACTCAGCGGAAAAGGACTTCTGCTCGTCTGAAGCTGACACCTTTTTCTCCAGTTTGAATCTTCCTACGCTATCCCAACCTGAACGAGACCAACTTGAGGAATCCATTACGATGGAGGAGGTCTCTACAGCAATTAAAGAACTAAAACTGAATAAAAGACCGGGCCCAGATGGATAATCAGCCATCTATTACCGCACCTTTTCAGAGATCCTCTTGCCCATCCTTACCAAAGATTTGAATGTATTACTCAAAGGCCACTCATTCAGACAAGAAACTCTAACGGCAATCATCTGTATGATCCACAAACCCCACTCTGACGACACCACATGCACAAACTACAGACAGATATCCCCTCTAAACATCGATATTAAACTCCTAGCTAAAATCCTAGCCACTCGCTTAAACAGAATTATTGGTAAGCTTGTACATCGCGATCACACTATAAATCCGACCCCTTCAGCATAGAAAGAGGCATGTGTCGGGGCAGTCCACTCTCCCCCCTCCTATTTTCCCTCATCATAGAACCGCTAGCCCAGTTAATTAGATCTACCCCAACAATAACAGGAATAGAGCTAGGTGGCCACCAGCATAAGCTCTGCTTACTTGCAGATGATATTCTGCTATTTCTAGCTACCCCACAAGTTTCAGGCCCCAATCTTCTGCCCATACTCAATGAGTTTGCAGCCATCTCAGTACTGGTCATCAACACTAAGAAATCCTTAGCGTTGAACATATCTCTTTCCCACCTGGAGCTAGATTCTGTTCGAGCAGTGCTCCCCTTCACGTGGGCCTCAAAAACCATCCCTTATCTGGGCATTCATCTTGCGTCTGAACCCTCACAGCTTTTCTCTGTTAACTACTCAGTAATCCTGAGACAGGTCTCAAACTTACTCACGCAATGGACCCCCCTACCCCTATCCTGACTGGGCAAAATAAACGTAATAAAGAAGTCTATCCTACCCAAACTACTATACCTATTCAGGGTCCTACCAATTCCTACTGGCTTCTGCAAAAGCGGATAACAATGTTTGTCTGGGGCTCCCTGAAGCCCAGGATACCCAAAAATATGCTTTACCTTCCCAAACTTTGCGGTGGCCTCCGCCTCCCCAATTTTGCGAAATACTACAATGCTGCACATATAGCCACCCTGCCCAAATACCATGCTACTCATGAAACCCCATTGTGGGTAGTGATCAAGTCAGTTGAATGTGACCCACTTTCAGTTTCCAACCTCCTATGGCTGTGCCCAGCAGAATGCTCCAACCTCCGAAATCCCATCACCAGACACTATGGGGTTGATTTACTAAAGCTGGAGCACTCAGAATCTGGTGTAGGTGTGCATGGTAGCCAATCAGCTTCAAATTCTAGCTTCTTCAAGTAAGCTTTGACAATAAAACTTGGAAGCTGATTTCTATGCAGAGCTGCACCAGATTTTGCACACTTTGGTTTTAGTAAATCAGACCCAATATCTCCCTTTGGGACAAACTCAAATCGAAATACAACCTACAATCTCCCCACAACCCCCTCCTTTCATTTTTTAAGAACCCAGTCTTCTATCCTGCTTGGGACTCCCCTGCAGCAGTCTATAGATGGACAAGTGTGGGGCTTCTGAGGTTGCATAATCTTGTCACTTTCTCCACTTTCCTCCCATTTCTGACCCTAAGTAAATCCTTTAATCTACCCCCGTTTGAACTGTTTTGATACCTCCAAATCAAAAATGTTTACACACCCAGCATCAAAACCAGTACCCTCCTCAAACACCCCTCTAGTTTTGAGTCCACCCTCTACTCCTAACTCTTAGTCAAGCCTGACTCGGACAAACCTCAATACACACAGAAATGGGAGGAGGACCTCGGGCACACCCTCGACATTGCAGATTGGTCTGAGATCTGGTCAGCAACAAAATCATCCTCACCCAATATTCTCTGTTTTAGGGGCCGTTTGGAACGGGGTACAAACCTCCACATTTGGTGGACTTGCCCAATAGTGCAAGCTTTCTGGAACAATATTTTTGCCCTCGCTACCAAACTGTTCGACGTCCCCATACAACCAAACCTAACCATAGCACTACTCAATCTAAAACCAGATACCCTGTCGCACATGCAATTTAAACTCTTTATTCAGCTTCTTATGGCCGGGAAACAAACTGTAGCTAAAGCATGGAAAACCCACTCTTTAGCTGTACCTGAAACCAAACACACAGTAACCCGTTCTATGATACATGCCAAATGGGAAGCCATAGAAAAAGACCAAATACCCAAGTTTTACCAGATATAGAAACCCTGGATCACACACTGTCTACCATCAACCTTTGACCAAACGGTCCTCCTGCCATGGTAGCTGTCACCCCACCACCTCTTCTTAAGGATGTGCTGGCAGCCAGACCATCTTCGTGGACTCTCTCTTCTCTTTCTCTTCCCTCCCTTTCTCTCCTCTCTAGATGTGGAACCCCCCACATTTTGTGCTACACGAGCTTCATTTCCCCTAGACTAAATCCCATTAAATCATTGCTTGGTATCTCTATCTTAATTGCACCCTACCAGTTCACGTTTGAACCCTTACTAAGATTACCATATATGTCCTAACGCCAGATTATCTCATCATTTATTGTAAGTTCATGTTAGCTGGTGGACTGCACTGTACCATGCCCCACCAACTTTATTCATGTCTATGTATGACTGTTTATTTTTGATCTTTGCTATCCTTTGTACACCTAATAAAACCTCTTTAATAAGGAAAGTTAATTGTATGTGCAGCTCAGTGGAGAATCATAATCAGACAATCTCAACCACAGTCTGGAATAAAGTAGTTGGATCAAACTCAACCACTGGAAGGTTGTCTACAGCATGCTATTTAGGCAGTTGGCCCCTTATCTGGGGAAGGGGTTAATGCTCTGAATCTCTGTCCCCAGGCTTTTTGGACCCAGTCTATCCCCCCTGTGATATAAATAAGGAAGAAGGCCAGGTTCCAGAGCTTCGGCCCACTCAGGAAGATGCCATGATTGCTTCGGAGCATCAAAGGGGGGATTGCTATGCCCAGCAGTCTGTCGGAAGGTGCCGGGAGTCCAGAGAACTGCCAAGTCTTGGGAAACACCAATCACCTTGCTGAGGTATGACTGGGCAGCCTAATTGAGTTTGTTAGGGTATGTTGCATTGAATTTTCATGTTGGACTGTGCCTCAAAATGTTCAACTAAAGTTGCATCAACTGTTCTAAAGCTGGTCTGAAGTCATTTAAAGGGGTGCATGATGAAAGAAGTAGGGTCAGTAGAGCACATATGAGGTATGAAGCAAAGCTGCTACAAAAGATTTACCAATCACTGTTGTCCCCGCCGCCCCCCAAGAACATTGTCTGTGTCTGGACACAGCTACATTGTTATCTCTACATTGCTATACTAAACATGAAAATACTATACCCAAAAATACTAACCCAAAAATTAAATTTGCTCCTTTTGGTGGGTGCACTCACAAGGAGAGCCATCACATGGTTTCTTGGCTTGCTGGGCAGACAGTGTGACAGACTCACCCGGGACAGAGGCTTTTGGAGGGGACTGCAGGCTAGCCTCTTGCCTAATGGCTTTTAAGAGAACACTACTCTTTGGGAGGTGTGTGCCTGGGGGACCATTGGAGTGGTCTTTGGATTCAAGTTCATGTCTCCCAAAAACACACAGAGTCTGGGAATCTGCTCGGAATGGTTTGGAGGGCAGACGGCACTCTTTGGTAGAAGGAAGCACCTAGTCGGGGTGCCCAAGCGGGTTCCGTCACAGACAGAATCATAGCAGGGAAAGCCATGCAAAAAACTTTTTTAGAATGAGGTCAGCAATGGCAACCTACATATTTCACCACTGAGAGCAAAATTAAGGTTTTATTTTGTGGTTTTAAGAGTAAAATTCACTTACAATTGCTCCTAAGGATTTCAGATATTCTTTTGGACTATACTGTACTTTTTAATTTGTAAAAAAATGGAAAGTTTGGAGTTTAAAGTGTTGCTAAACCCACAACAGTAAGATCAGTCTGTATATGCAATAAAGCATGCTTGTTATACCCACTGTGGAACCTACAGTGCCTTGAAAAAATATTCATACCCCTTGAAATTTTCCACACTTTGTCATGTTACAACCAAAAACGTAAATGTATTTTATTGGGACTTTATGTGATAGACCAACACAAGGTGGCACATAATTGTGAAGTGGAAGGAAAAATGATAAATGGTTTTCAAAAAATTTTACAAATAAATATGTGAAAAGTGTGGTATGCATTTGTATTCAATGCAGTCAATGCTTTATAGAACTACCTTTTGCTGCAATTACAGCTGAAAGTCTTTTTGGATATGTCAGCTTTTCACATCTAGAGTGAACTTTTTTCCCATTCTTCTTTGCAAAATAGCTCAGTCTCTGTCAGATTGGATGGAGAGCGTCTGTGAACAATACTTTTCAAGTCTTGCCACAGATTCTCAATTGAATTTAGATCTGGACTTTGACTGGGCCATTCAAACACATGAATGTGCTTTGATCTAAACCATTCCATTGTAGCTTTGGCTTTAGGGTCATTGTCCTGCTGGAAGGTGAACCTCCGCCAAGTTTTTTGCAGACTCTTAATAGGTTTTCTTCTAAGTTTGCCCTGTATTTGGCTCCATCCATCTTCCCATCAACTCTGCCGAGCTTCCCTTTCATTGATGAAGAAAAGCATCGCCACAACATGATGCTGCCACCACCAAGTTTCACCATGGGGGTGGTGTGTGCAGGGTGATGTGCAGTGTTAGTTTTCCACCACACAGCATTTTGCTTTTAGACCAAAAATTTACATTTTGGTCTCATCTGAGCAGAGCACCTCCTTCCACGTTTGCTGTGTCCCCTACATGGCTTCTCACAAACTGTAAAGGGGATTTCTTATGGCTTTCTTTCAACAATGGCTTTGTTCTTGACACTCTTCCAATAAAGGTCAGATTTGTGGAGTGCACGACTAATAGTTGTCCTGGGGACAAATTCTCCCACCTGAGCTGTGGATCTCTGCAACTCCTCCAGAGTTACCATGAGCCTCTTGGCTGCTTCCCTCAATATTGCTTTTCTTGCCCGGCCTGCCAGTTTAGGTGGACGGCCATGTCTTGGTAGGTTTGCAGTGGTACCATACTCTTTTAATTTTCAGATGATTAAACAGTGGTCCGTGAGATGTTCAAAGCTTGGGATATTTTTTTTATAACCTAACCCTGCTTTAAAATTCTGCAAAACATTATCCCTGACCTGTCTGGTGTGTTCCTTGGTCTTCATGATGTTGTTTGTTCTCTAACAAACCTCTGAGGGCTTCACAGAACAGCTGTATTTATACTGAGATTAACTTATACCCAGGTGGACTCTATTTACTAATTAGTTGACTCCTGAAGGCAATTGGTTCCACTAGATTTTAGTTAGGAGCATCAGAATAAAGGGGGCTGAATACAAATGCATGCCACACTTTTCAGATATTTATTTGTAAAAAAATTTGAAAATCATTTATCATTTTCCTTCCATTTCACAATTATGTGCTACTTTGCGTTGGTCTATCACATAACATCCCAATAAAAAACATTAACGTTTTTGGTTGTAACATGACAAAATGTGGAAAATTTCATGGGGTATGAATACTTTTTCAAGGCACTGTAAGGGGTTAATCCTGCACATTGTGTAAAAAGGCTGATTCTCCCTTTCTTCCACTGTCCCTAATCCATCTCTTGATAGGGGGAGCCCTAGGAGGCACCCTGCACATGCTCAGTTTGTTGTGTCTTGCTAGAGTTCTTTTTTGGGGAGGGTGCATGTGATCAGCACAGGACCAATCAGCACAGTCCAGACAGAGGGTCAGGGGTTATGTAGCCTCATAGAATAGTCAGTGGAATGAAAACTTCTCCTGCAAGCTTTAACCAGACACTGATAGAAGTCACAAGACTGCTATATACTGCTGATGAGAAAAGGTATTTAGTAGTTTATATTTACTAAAATAATTGCATTTCCATGTTCTGTGTACTGTGGGAGACCAGATATAGTGACTGCAGGGTCCTGGGTTTAGTAACACTTTAAGTAATTCCTTTGATTGGCTTAGGTATTAAAAATACATGCTTTTCAGAATAACTTAGAGATCCCCTTGTTAGGCTTTATACAGCCTGAGGAAGGGAGTCTTTAATAAGCTTGCAAAGAGTTCGCCAGTAAAGAGTATCACTTAAACTCCAAACTTTCTGCATTAATCGAGACACAGTGCAAATCCCGCGCTCACTTCAAGGAAAAGAGAATTTTAGATATGAAAACAGAGTCTGTTAGAAGTTTGTTTGGCAGCTCGCATAAACAATAGATCAGATTGTCCAAACACTTTTTTCATACATACAGCGCCAAAGTTGAAGGAAAAGTCAAAAAGAAGGGGAATTAAAAACACAAAAAATATAATCCACTGAATACAAAAATGTCCTCCAGGCCAATGCACAGAGTCAGTATCTTAACATCCAGGGCTCCAGGCCAATGCACAGAGTCAGTATCTTAACATCCAGGGCTCCAGGCCAATGCACAGAGTCAACATCTTAACATCCAGGACTAGTACATGGAAAGGTATTCAGCAAATCCTCTAACTGAGATAAGATGTGTGATTACCAGATTCTGGTAGTTTAAGCGCAGGAAACAGATCCTCTAGGCAATATCTCCACTTCGGCTCCTGCAGTCACAGTATGGGTGCACACGGCTGTGGGACAAAAAGCCTCCTTCTGGATGGATCCTCGCAGATTTCACCGGTCGTAATGACGACTGCCTCTCCAACACTCACCTAGTACACAGCAGAACCTCCAAAGCTTCAACCCTTCAAAGTCTTCTTCAGAGAGCTAGTTCAGTAGTACATTCAAATCAATAGTATGTGAACAGATCATAGGCACCGCATTACCACATCACCACAGAGGATACCAGTCAAAAAGAGCCATTCAAAGGAAGGTGGGAGGGTTGATCACTAAAAAGCTGGTATATAAGGAGGACCCACAGAGGCAGATGAGAAGATAATGTTAGACTGCAAAGACAGGTAGAACCGCGACATAAGATGGAAAACTATGTCCAGAATTCTTTAACGTTAAACCAATGTAGGTTCCATGAACCATCACCAAAACCGAGGCTTACATGAATCTTTTAGTGTCCTAGCCACAGCATATACTGTAAAGGAAGTCTGTCGATGGCTGTTTTACTGTCTGTGATGAGGAGACCTGGATACTGCATTGAAGCCTCAGTACTCTGACTTTGACCTGTTGTGTGAACTGGCCTGTAACTGGGACTTCCTTTACAGTATATGCTGTGGCTAGGACACTAAAAGATTCATGTAAGCCTCGGTTTTGGTGATGGTTCATGGAACCTACATTGGTTTAACGTTAAAGAATTCTGGACATAGTTTTCCATCTTATGTCGCGGTTCTACCTGTCTTTGCAGTCTAACATTATCTTCTCATCTTCCTCTGTGGGTCCTCCTTATATACCAGCTTTTTAGTGATCAACCCTCCCACCTTCCTTTGAATGGCTCTTTTTGACTGGTATCCTCTGTGGTGATGTGGTAATGCGGTGCCTATGATCTGTTCACATACTATTGATTTGAATGTACTACTGAACTAGCTCTCTGAAGAAGACTTTGAAGGGTTGAAGCGTTGGAGGTTCTGCTGTGTACTAGGTGAGTGTTGGAGAGGCAGTCGTCATTACGACCGGTGAAATCTGCGAGGATCCATCCAGAAGGAGGCTCTTTGTCCCACAGCCGTGTGTACCCATACTGTGACTGCAGGAGCCGGAGTGGAGATATTGCCTAGAGGATCTGTTTCCTGCGCTTAAACTACCAGAATCTGGTAAGCACACATCTTATCTCAGTTAGAGGATTTGCTGAATACCTTTCCATGTACTAGTCTTGGATGTTAAGATGTTGACTCTGTGCATTGGCCTGGACCCCTGGATGTTAAGATACTGACTCTGTGCATTGGCCTGGAGGACATTTTTGTATTCAGTGGATTATATTTTCTGCATTAATCGATGCCTAACACAGTACAACACTGTACTACTTCTATAATCAAATGCACAAAAATCCGAAGAACACAATTAAATAAACTATCTATAATGAATAACCCCCCCCCCCCCAAAAAAAAAAACCTCCAAAAAACTCTAAAAAAGGGTAAAAAAGAGTTGATTTTCTTCAAGTAAATCTTGCCTAAGCAACTCAGTGGGGTCGATTTATTAAACCTGGAGAGTGCAAAATCTGGTGCAGCTCTGCATAGAAACCAATCAGCTTCCAGGTTTTATTGTCAAAGCTTAATTGAACAAGCAGAAGTTAGAAGCTGATTGGCTACCATGCTCAGCTGCACCAGATTTTGCACTCTCCAGGCTTAGTAAATCCACCCCAGTGAGTACAACTGAGAGCTTGCACATTGTCAAAAACCAAACCTGGTCATTTAATTTTGCCAAAATCACTCTGCTCATCCCTAAACATTTAAAACCAGGTGTACAGTTTTTTTTTTGCTGGCGATGGAAGGGCTGCTCCTGTACATTGCTACATTATGTGTAAAAGCTCCTTTCTTGTCTGAAGCGACATAAGCAAGACATTATCTGAGATATCTGAGATAGGCTTTACTTGTTTCTGTAGGCCAAAAACATTCTGAAGAATTTCTGCCGAATGTGAAATGATTTATTATGACAGTGTTTACCCACAGTTACTCAACCCTTCAGTGTCTAATGAGAAATGGAGAACCTGATTGGCTGGTATAAGCAATACAGATATTTCATCAATGTATCGATAAGGCTGGCTGTTCCTGCCATCAGTTTCATAGCATTGATTCAGTGTGGGTAGACTGAGCTCTGGAACCCAAGAATACAGGCTGCAAACCAATGATGTCTTGAAAATCCAATTGGCTTTATTGAACAACCAGAAAACACCTTCCACCTCAAGCCACACTTCCAATGCGTTTCACCCGTAACAGGACCAAAACCATGATTAAGCTCTGTTATGGGTGAAACACATTGGAGGTGTGGCTTGAGGTGGAAGGTGGATGTTTTTTTCTGGAAGATACTTGCATGTTCAATAAAACCAACAAATCACTCACCGCTCCAGGATATTCTAGACTGAAACACTGGATCAGCTGTGTGCATCCCAATACAGGTGAAGGCTGATGAGTGCACATAGACAACTGAAAAGATAAAGGTTGGACAGCCGCACACTGAATCCAATCTTTTAGTTTATTAGTAACAAGAGGTACAGGTACAGATGAGGCAAACCACAAGTCCCAACTTACGCGTTTCGCACCTTGGGCTGGTGCTTACTCATAGCTGAGTAAGCACCAGCCTAAGGTGCGAAATGCGTAAGCTGGGACTTGTGGTTCGCCTCATCTGTACCTGTATCTCTTGTTACTAATAAACTAAAAGTTTGGATTCAGTGTGCGGCTGTCCAGCCTTTATCTTTTCAGTTCAATAAACCCAATTGGATTTCCAAGATGTCATCTGTGTGGAGTAAGGGTGGGCTCTGCCTCTTAGGCTTTGCCACCCGGCTGGTCAACAATATTGAGGAGGACAGATATTTTTGGCAGCAGTGGCACATGCTAAGATAGACTAAGATCACCTTAGTAACTGTATTAAGCAATGCCTGTGTTGCCTTGAAACATCCAACCAGGAAGGGATCAGTACTTAAAATGATTTTTGGAAAGGGAAAGTTAGAAATCGAAATATTTACTATGATGCAATGTAGGCAGTTCTTATTTTCACACACCGGTATGTCATAATGCAACAATTTAGCGATTCTTAATTGTGCCCTGAAAACAGGAAACACACCATTCTTTAGGAGATTAGGGTTGCCAAGGAATTATTTAAACACTTCATAATCCAATCAATAGGTCATAATACCGCAAACAATACAATTTCATTATTATCTGAATGAGAAACATGGATTATCCTTTAGGACAGCCCTGTGGCAGTCTTCATTTGCAATGTGTATTTGAACAGCATTATGATGTTGTCACTGGGAAAATATTTACAAAATTATTCACATAGCACTCCTGACTTGATTTTTTATAATTAACTCACCAAAAAAAACATAGATGATAACAGAGATATGAAGCTTTTGGCCAGAGTCAGTACATTCTGCTTGAGCACCGACTTATTGATGCAAATCTCCGGCCCTCTTATTGGCCATCCTTGGCCCCACTGTATGTTGGATATATGCCAAGAAAAACAGGACAGATTGGTCTATAGGTTCTAATAGTCTGTACTGATCTAGTGCATTATATGGATAGAGGCTGTGAGTGACAACAGCATCTAAAACAATACATGTGCAAGGGTGAAAAGACAGTTCAGTCCATTGGAGAGTTCATATGATTCAAGTCTCTCAATCCATCTACTGTTGTAGTGGAGAGATCTCATCCAAATACACACTGGCATGCAATTTTCACCAAGTGAGACACTCGTGTCCCCGCTTATCCATCAAATATACTCTCACCAGATGGGTCCGCCTCACATTCTAATGCTCAGCAAATGCACATAAATGGATTATACAGTAGATATTCAATCCATCCATGGCCACCTCCAAAGTAAATAGTCACTCCTAGATGGTCACACATATATGGGGTGATAAAGGAGAGCTCCCATAGTGCAAATAAGTTTGAACATGATTTATTAAAATTAAGCATACATCACATTACACTCACATTTCGTTCAGTATAAAATTGGTTTAGAGTAGAGATGCACGATTCTGGCTAGAGTATGCGTAGCCAGGAGTTAAATAGTGCTCCTTTAACTTGGGACATGTTTATTGATATTGTGGAGACTCCCCTCTAGTGTTGAAACTGCTGAACAGAATGGTCAAGTGAGAGGTACTGCTTATGGGATTTGTAGTGCTACAGAGGAAGTCGGTCTCCAGATTATGCTATAGAAGGACTCCCTTTCCCAGGATGCTGAGCTGCAGGAAGCGATCTTTGGAGGAATGATGCTTTGTGGGAGAACCTATTTAAGTGGGGGGAGGAGTTGGGTCCAGTCTCTTTGGACAGTGTGATCGACCTGTTGGGACCTGTGTGTATGTACTACAGCTAGATTGCGGCCTGCAGCCTAAACCACGTGATCCAGCGGGCTAGATTTACACCACACCCCAGCGAGCTGCAACACTACTTCGTGCCAGTGAGTGATCAGCAGAACCAGCGTGCCAGCATCTGAGTTCCAGATTCAGTGGTATCTGCAGTGTGAGCGGCAGTTGATCCGGAGAGAACTGTGGGGAGAGCAGTGGAAGCCGGTTTCCCTAAAGCAAAGAGCACGTGGATACCATCAGTTCCAGCGTCTACAGCACAGCCTGATCAGCTGGACCGCTATCTGTGATCAACAGGGTGGTGAGCAGGCAGAAGCCTACCTTTGAGTATACTCTGTTGTTCTATTAGTTCCTTATCAGTACAGATTCAGCTGTCCTATTGGATTACAAAAAATCCTGTGCACAGGTCCCTCTTATAATTGCTGTTATAACTTGAAGTTGTGCCTTAATTCAGGGATTAATGGACACAGTTTATTTAGGTACCCAACTTTAGAACCAAACAAGCCGGCAGAAGATTGAACTGAACTTCATTAACTGGACCCTTTGCATTGCAGTAACCATTTCCCCCATGACCAAAAGTTAAATCTCCTAAGGAACTCTTTGAATTAGATCAGGAGAATTGATTTAAATAATTGTTGTTGGTTAATGGTATCTGTGTTGAACCACATTGAATCCTACTAGAGCAATAATAATATTTCTCAGGCCTTATTGAGCTGTATTAATATATTTGATAGTTCACTCATTCAAATTGCTGCATAACTAGAGTGAGTCTTTACATTCTTATCACTCATTGTGCCTACCTACATCTTGAGTTATTATATCATTTATGGAACTATCAGATATGTGATTACGCTTTATTAGAGAAAGAGGGAATATATTCTTTTGTTACACTTATTCTGTTTATTTATCAACATATCAAAGTGTGCAATTAATATGTATATTATCTACAGTTGCTTTATATATTAATTTCACTCTTAAGAGTTATAGCTCTGAATATTATAAGTAAACCCTTCTGAATTGAATCCAAGTGTGGTCTCCATTGCGCTTGTAGTATTAATACTTATAAGATTGCATAAAAAAATGAGTGAACCCAGAGTGTCAGGGTTGATGGAGGACTCTAGAAGTGGGGAGGACCAAGGGGGAACTGATTTCTCATGTGACACTAAGAGAGGGCAGCGCTACATAAGAATCACAATTTTTTTGCTTACAATAAAGATCACGATTCTCGTGGCGTAATATCACCTTTCACATTATACAAAAAAATTGGGCTAACCTTTCTGTTTAGTTTTTTTAATTCATTAAAGTGTATTTTTTCCAAAAAAAAATTGCATTTGAAAGACCGCTGTGCAAATACAGCATGACATAAAATATTGCAACAACCGCCATTTTATTCTCTAGGGTCTCTGCTAAAAAAATATATACACAATATACATATAGTATCTCACAAAAGTAAGTACACCCCTCACATTTTTGTAAATATTTTATTCTATCTTTTCATGTGACAACACTGAAGAAACGACACTTTGCTACAATGTAAAGTAGTGAGTGTACAGCTTGTATAACAGTGTAAATGTGCTGTCCCCTCAAAATAACTCAACACACAGCCATTAATGTCTAAACCGCTGGCAACAAAACCGGTACAAACAGGGTCAATCAAAGCCCACCTGTACCATGTGATTAACTGTGGCCAATCACAGCTAACCACAATAGTAAACACTGAATAAATGGGTTTGATTCAGAGGTAAATGGTTGATTATAACAGTGAATTGCACTATCATAGTGTGTTAAAAAAAATCCTGATTACCTCCCCGAAGTAATACAGTGTTACTATGGTAACACTGAATTGCTTTGGTCACAGTATGTAAAAAAAATTGCAAAAATTAAAAAAATGTAATAAAAGAGAATGTTTAAGAAAGAGAAAAATGTTTTTACATACTGTCACCAGTCAGTGTCCCTGATCACCTACATGCCAGTTATGTGATGACGCTGTACTGCACCGGTGACAGTATGTAAAATATATTAACCACTTCAGCCCCGGGAGGATTTCCCCCCTTCCTGACAAGAGCACTTTTTGTGATTCAGCACTGCGTCGCTTTAACTGACCAATGCGCGGTCATGCGACGTTGTACCCAAACAAAATTGACGTCTTTTTTTTCCCACAAATAAAGCTTTCTTTAGGTGGTATTTTATCACCTCTGGGGTTTTTATTTTCTGTACTACAAACAAAAAAAGAGCGACAATTTTGAAAAAAAAACCCAATATTTTTTACTTTTTGCTATAATACATATCCAAAAAAAAAATATAAAAAAAACAAATGTATTCATCAGTTTAGGTCGATATATATATTTATACATATTTTTGATAAAAAACCCGCAATAGGCGTACATTGATTGGTTTGCGCAAAAGTTGCCGCATTTACAAATCATGAGAATTAATTTATGGCATTTTTACTATTTTTTTTCTTATAATATATATTTCTTATAATATATAGTAATGGCTGTGATCTGCGATTTTTATCGGGACTGCGACATTGCGGCGGTCAGATCGGATATTTTTGACACTTTTTTGGGACCACTGATATTTATACAGCGATCAGATCTAAAAAAAAGCTACTAATTACTATGTAAATGTCACTGGCAGGGAAAGGGTTAACCTGTAGGAGGCAATTAAGGGGTTAACTGTGTTCCCTGTGTGTGTTCTAACTGTGTGGGCGCTGGGCTGGCAGGGGCATGACAGATCTAACTGTAGTAGGCAATCGCGGCTGCGTGGACCGCCATTTATAGGCGGCGATCTGCAGAGCGGAGCCAACTTGCAGCCGTATATCCACGTGATACGGTCGACAAGTGGTTAAGCCGGCTATAGAGGGTTGAACCAGCCGAGATTTGAACCATGTATGGGCAGGCTGAATGTACCCACTTTGATCGATCGATGATGCCGGATTTTACATGCAATTATTGCTAGCGGCTGTTATAGTCGCTAGCAATAATCACTGTGGTTGATGAAGAAATTGAGAGCTTTTCTTTCCTGAATCGCCCTGTTTATGGCCAGCCTTAGTTTCATAGCTGTTCCTGTTTTTAAACTGTGATTTGTAGCAGTGCCTACTTACTGATATAATTTACAAAAGAGTTCCCTAAAACTAAGAGTAAAACCTATCATATAATGGAAGGTTTTTCTTAAAGCTGTTTTGAAGGCTAAAGTTTTTTTATCTTCATGCATTCTATGCAGTGGTGTATTTAGGTTTTGTGCTGCCCTAGGCCTGATTAAACTCATGCACCCCCTAATTTAAATATGAGCCACCCCTTCCTGTCAAGGCCACACCCCTTCCTGTTTGAGACCCGCCATTACATTTTCCAGTTCTGAGGGCCTGGGGGGGGGGCGATTGATTACCTGAAGAGGTTTCCTCACACTTCATATTTGGCTATGGGGCAGCACAACAACTCCTCGGTACGCCCGGGTCCCCTACATATGTATGGGCTGCCCCCCCGATAATGGCCCTGCCGGTATTATCATACTGGCAGCAAGTACAGTCGCTTTATGGGGTGCCAGACCGGTTTGTCTCCAGGCCTAGTCCGCCCCATAAGACCGGCGCTACACTAAAAGTGTAGTGCAAGTAGTTTAGGTACTTGATTCTGCTGGTTTGAAGATTGTACATCCTGTCATTCTTTAACGGACTGTATACGTATTCCATGTAACTTGTAATGCCTTACGAGTCTGTTCAATAAAAAACCTTTTTGTTGATTAAAAAAAAAAAAAAAAAATATATATATATATATAGTGTAGTGCAAGCCGGTGGGGACTCTTTTCGTGCTGCCCCCCTACAAAGTGCCGCCCTAGGCCTGGGCCTTGTTGGCCTAGGCCAAGATACAGCATTGATTCTATGTATGAAGGTAAAAACCTTCTGTGTGCAGCCCCCCCACCCCGCAATACTTACCTGAGCTCCCTCTCAATGCAGCGATGTGCAGGAGAGTATTGGCTCTCTGAGTACTCTCCCTCCTCATTGGCTGAGACAGCAGGGGAGCCATTGTCCAGAAAGCCAATGAGGAGAGAGAGGGGGTGAGGCCGAGCTGTGGCTCTATGTCTGAATGTACATGCAGAGCAGCAGCTCGGAAGTGTGCCTGCTTGGGTGCCCCCAATTGCAAGCTGCTTGCTCTGGGGGCACTTGACAGGAGGAAGGGGCCAGGATTGGGGCTGCTGTGTGCAAAACCACTACACAAAGGAGGTAAGCATAACGCGTTTGGGTTTTTTTAAAATTTGCCTTTAATATCACTTTAAGACTCTATAAAGGTTTGATATCATTACATTATTTATTGAAAAAAAAAAGTGAGCAAAGGGCAGTGATATACATTTTGCTCTTTTTTGTTGAGATAATTGATTCTTGTTCTATAGATACAGGGTATGGAAAGAATGGACTTTTCAGGCACATTTTTATCATTTAGTTAAAACTAACATAGTTTATTGTTTACAAATCGTTGATGAAAAAAGGACTAAGGCCCCTTTCACACGATCGGCCCGCTTGGATCCGCCTGTCCGTTTTTCAGGTGAGTCCGAGCGGCCACACATTCACTTCTATGAGCAGGGTGATGTCAGCGGAGATGTGTCTGCTGACACCCGTCTGCCATCTGATCCGACAAGATCCGCTCAAAACAGACGGATGGCGATACGTTCGCCATCCATCCAGCGGATTGGTATGGGATCGGATGAAAACGGACGTGCAGTCTGTTTTCATTTAATCTTCCTATAGATAACAGTGGGGATCTGATAGGTCCGTCCCTACACAGTGAGCAGAGACAGACCTGTCATCCGCCGGCTCAGCGGATTGAGAATCTGTGGCAAGACTTGAAAATTGCTGTTCACAGACGCTCTCCATCCAAACTGGCTTGAGATATTTTGCAAAGAAAGGGCAACAATGTCACTCTCTAGATGTTCAAAGCTGATAGAGACTTCCCCAAAAAGACTTGCAGCTGTAATTACAGTGAAAGGCGGTTCTACAAAGTATTGACTCAGGGGGGCTGAATACAAATGCACCCCACACTTTTCACATATTTATTTGTAAAAAATGTGGAAAACCGTTTATCATTTTCCTTCCACTTCACTGTGACATGACAAAATGTGGAACATTTCAAGGGGTATGAATACTTTTTCAAGGCACTGTATGTGGAAGCCTGTTCACAAATGCAGCCCCTAACCTTGCAACTTGCTACAAAGTCAAAATGTTGCAGTTTAACCACTTTAACCCACTTTAGGACCAGAGCACTTTTTTGCGATTCGGCACTGCGTCGCTTTAACTGACAATTGCGCGGTCGTGCGACGTTGTACCCCAACAAAATTTGTGTCCTTTTTTTCCCACAAATAGAGCTTTCTTTTGGTGGTATTTGATCCCCTCTGCGTCATTTCTGATTGCCTCTATAAACAAAACAAGAGCGACAATTTTGCAAAAAAACCCACATTTATTACTTTTTGATAAAATACAAATCCAAAAAAAACCAAACATTTTTTTCCATCGGTTTTGGCCGATTTATATTCTTCCTCATATTTTTGGTAAAAAAAATCGCAATCGGCATCTATTGATTGGTTTGCGCAAAAGTTGCCGTGTTTACGGATGATGAGAATTCATTTCTGGGTTTTCTTTTTTACTAGTAATAGCGGCGATCTGCGATTTTGAGCGATACTGCGATATTGCAGCGGACATGTCGGACCATTTTGACACTTTTTTGGGACCATTGGCATTTATACAGCGATCAGTGCTATGAAAATGCACTGATTACTGTGTAAATGCCATTGGCAGTGAAGGGGTTAACCTGCAGGGGTCACTCTAAGGCCTCATACACACGGACGTTTTTTGACGCCGGCGTTTTCTGGCGTTTTTTGCAGCTCTCCATGTTATTCAATGGCCCCATAAAAACGTTGGCGTTCTTGAGCTGTAGATGGCGTTGGCGTTAGTGAGCTGAAAGTAGAACCCACAGCCATCGCGTTCTGAGGCTGTAACATTTTGGCATTTTTTGACTCCGACGCCACAATATGCCAACAAACGGCAACAAACGCCACCTAATATTATACCGGCCTTTTGCAGCGTTTTTTGACGCAGACGTTTTTAGGTTGAAAAATAGCAGAGGGATGATTTTTTTAAAAAAACGCCTATTGACGCCGATGCTCACTAACGCTCAAAAACGCCGATGCATAACACCGAAAAACGCCGACTTTTTTTCCTTGACGTCGGGCCCAACGTTTTGTTTATTTTTTTAGAAACGTCCGTGTGTATGAGGCCTAAGTGTTCTAACTGTGTGTGGGCTGCCCTGGCTGGGGAAATGGGATGATCATAGCTTCCATATACAGGAAGGCTGTGATCATCGCCCTTCCCCCTTCAACAGAACGGAGATCCGTGTTTACATACACGGACCTCCGTTCTTTCAGTGCGGGGGGAGCCATCGTGGGTAGCCGGCGGCGATCGAGTCTGCCCTACCCGCCCCCTGGCTCCCCCCAAACACAGTGAGCGTGCGAGCGCGCCTCTGGCGGCATGCGTTCACAATGCTAGTTATCGCAGCCGCCGTCCTGTGACGGTGGTTCGCCATAACAAGCCACCTTGCCGCCATCACGCTGCGGCGGGCGGTCAGCAAGTGGTTAAGGAGAGACTTAGGAAATGCTTCATCCTGTTTGCAGCAGACCAATGACATCATCTCAGCCTAGGTAGTCACAAGACAGGGTTTTTAAAGCAGCATAGAGAAAATTGAGTACTGTCCATGATACATTTTTTATTTGCACTAACATACAATTTTTCAGGACAAGCTTTCGGGGTGTTTCTCCTTCTTCAAGGTCCAATTAGCCAATGTTAAAAAAACTAAAACTTTTGTGAATCAGTACTGCTTGGACCTTGAAGGGGACACACCCCGAAAGCTTGTCCTGCAAAATTGTATGTTAGTGCAAATAAAAAAAGTATCACGGTCAGTACTCAATTTTCTCTGTCGCAATTGCACTAATATGGCTACAATCACCTCAAGCAGCATAAAAATCCAAAATGTAATATATTGCAGTTTACCAATCATTAGATGTGGTGGCTACATTTGTTTTCTTTTTTTAATCCTTTTTAATCAGTTATCACCTGGTGATCCTGTCCAATAACACGACTTCTGTATTACAGTGCCCCAGACTCTGGATGAATGAGCACAGGGGGCACCTTTAGACAGCGACATTCTCAGTGTGGGTGGAGGGGAGTGTTAGATTTAGTAGCAGTTTAAAATGCACTAACAATTCGAAGTCAAACTCCAGTTAAAACACTATTATTCCTTTTGGGATAAACTTTTTGTATAAATAAATAAATAAAAGCTGATCATTGTAAGCACCCCTGCTGGTGTTAAATGGTTTGTCTTATCTCTGTATGATACATTTTGCTGGAGAGCTTGTTCTGTTGAAAAACAAGATAATTACTGTCTGGTTCAGATGAAAATAGAAGAAAGAAAATGAATGCATCCGTCACATCTAAGAATTGGTAAGCTTCAGTATAATAAATATTTGCTTTTGGGTTTCATGCCGCTTTAAGGACAGGTGTGCTTGGTTGGCATAGTGGGACTTGTAGTTCCTCAAATACAACATGTCTAGGATTGCTTCATAATGGAAGAGATGACATCAAGTCATCAAGTGCATATATCGCAGAAAGTGAAAACAAGATACATTCTGTACCGGACAATAAATTTATAAGAGAGGGAGGGAAATGTTATGAAATATCCTCAGACGCCTGCGTTGTGTTGCCTATGATTGTTTGACAGTAGACAGATTGTATTTTCCTCTGTTTGCTCTCCTCTCATGTTATATCAACACTACTGAAGATCCTGAATTATTTATATACTCGATGATAAGAATGAACCTGTAAACTGTAAAACCGCAGAGCTGCACAGACAGAAAACATAGAGGAATCTCACCATTTATTAACCGCTTCAGGTCCGCCCTATAGCACTTTTTACACTTCCAGATAGGACGTGTGCATCACTGATCAGGGGGTGCAGGGTATTCGATGTCCTCTGGCACCTACCGATCATCAGGCAGTAGTAAAAACACTGGCTAGGCACATATTAAACACTTTGATCACCCTGGATGTTAACCCCTTCCCAGCCAGTGCCATTAGTACAGTGACAGTGTATTTAATAAAGTGAGTAGTAGTAAAGGCTTGTTTTTTTTTTTTTAATAACAAACATGTTATACTTACCTTCCTTTGTGCAGCGGTTTTGCACAGAGTGGCGACGAACCTCCTCTTCTGGGGTCCCCCAACGGCGCTCCCGGGCTCCTCCTCTTCTCAAGTGATCCTTCAGGGAAACGCTTTCCCTGGGGTCACTCGTGCGGGCGCGCTCCTGAGTCCTACTTCTGCATCTCTTGGCACAGACAGCAGGACTCGTCCCCGCCCCCCAATGGCTGCGCTGCTATCGATCTATCTAATGAGGACCCAAGACACCGGCTGAAGGGAACAATAGGGCTCAGGTAAGTAAACGGTAAAAAAAGTAAATACTGCAAGCTTTATATTTCTCCGTGGAGTGCTGCCTTACCTGTTCTGTTCTATTGTACGTGGCGGCAAGCCGAGGCTGGCACCCGGATACATTACAGGTCTCCTCCCCATCAGCTGGAGCAGTGTGTGTGCTTTCTTCAAGTAAACGGGGGGCTCTGGAGGCAGCTGCAAAAGAAATGTTTTTTCACATTAATGCATAGAATGCATTTGTAGCACCCCCCATAGTGATAGGTGCGTTTTGTAGTGAGTTTTTTGTTAGGAGAGGTAAAATCTAGTCAGACTTTAAATACTGTGATTTTCCAAGCAGAGGGGAGGAGAGTTCGAGTGGAAGAGTGGAGAATGTAGCAGAGGTGCTGTGTAGGCCTCACCTGGGAGTAGGGTTGGCACATCATCCCTTTATTCCAGGACACATACGAATTACACAGGTTATGTGGCTGATTAACCACTTCAATACGGGCACTTAGAACACTTCCCTACCAGACCAATTTTCAGCTTTCAGTGCTGTTGCGATTTGAATGAGAATTGCGCGGTCGTGCAACGCTGTACCCAAACAAAGTTTTTATCATTTTGTTCCCACAAATAGAGCTTTCTTTTGGTGGTATTTGATCACCCCTGCGGTTTTTATTTTTTGCGCTATAGAAAAAAAATGACCGAAAATTTGGAAAAAAAAAACATTTTTCTTTCTTTCTGTCACAAAAGTTTGTATAAAGTACATTTTCTTGTTCACTGACAGGCACTGACGTGGCTACACTGATGGGCACTGATGAGGCTACACTGACGGGCACTGATGAGGCAGTACGGATTGGCACTGATGTGGTGGCACTGATAAGGTTGCACTGATGATGGGGCACATATACAGCACTGATGGACGGCACTGACAAGCAACACTGAAGGGCACTGATACGTGGCACTGATATGTGGCACTGATGGACACTCCTAGCTGGCACTGATAGGTGGCACAGGTGGGCACTTTTGGATGGCACAGGTGGGCACTGATAGGTGACACAGGTGGGCACTGATAGGTGACACAGGTGGGCACTTATAGGTGGCAGTGGTGGGCACAGGTGCAACAAGCACTGTTAGGGATGGCACTGGCAGGCATCATACATGGGCACAGTGCCATCCCTACAGTGCACAATAATGCCCTTACCTGGTGGTCTAGTGGGGGCTCCCTGGTGGTCCTGGTTGGCCTCTGATTTCCTTCCCTGGTGGTCCTGGGCAGCCAGTGTGTGACGTCCAGGGGGGGGCTCCCAGATTGTCCTGATCCGGCTCCCTGGTGGTCCAGTGGGGTGATCCTGAGGGTGGCTGCGCTGATAAATGTTCAGCACCCCCCCCCCCCGTCAGGAGAGCAGCCGATCGGCTCTCCGCTGCTCAGGTCTGCAGACCTGAGGAGAGGAGAAGCCGATCAACGGCTCTTCCTATTTACACTGTGATCAGCCGTGATTGGTCACGGCTGATCACATGGAAAAAGGCTTCGGATCGAAGCCTTTTACCTCGGTCGGTAATGCGGTGGGTCAGCCTGAACCACGGCACCACCGATCGTCGCGATGCGCGCCCCCAGGGGCACGCGATCGCGGATTATCCTGAGGACGTCAATAGACGTCCAGTCAGGATAATGAACCCCCCGCCCGGACGTCATTTGTCTATACGCCGGGTGGGAAGTGGTTAAGGTGGTGATTAAACTCACTTGGTGCCTTATCTGCATTTTATTAGCCTCAGAACCTGTATAATTCATATGTGTCCTGGATTAAAGGGATGATGTGGCAGGGTGGGGTGACCTTGAGGCCTGGAGGCTCGGGTGCAGACAGGAGAGGAGTCGTTGTCCTGGAGTAGCACAAGGGAGCAGGAGAGCAGCAGAGAGGCTACATTAAAGGCTCTTTAAAGGATCCACTGGTGTCGGTGAGTGGCAGCCCCTGGGAGTTTGATGAGAAGGCTGGAGCAGGCTGGGGAGAAGACAGTGGACAGTTTGTAGAGGTCGGAGAAGCCAAGCAGGGGAAGGAGGACCATGGATAGTGAGACAGGACCTGGAGGATGGATGGGCTGGGAGTTGTAGTTCACTTAGCTACACAATTGAGGGTCTGGTCCATAGCTTCACAACTGGGAGCTTGTGACCCCTACCCACAATGAGTGGTCCAGAGGTCCTGCTAACAGTAAGAGCAGGCCTCACTATGTGCTAGCTGTGGTGGAAGAGAAAGTGTCATGGAGGTCTGATAAATTGCCTTTCAGGCCGGTAACAGCAAGTAGTGCGCAGGAGAGAGAGAGAAAGGAGAAGTGTAACGTTCAGCAAGCGTATGTGCTGGAGGAAGAAGGAGTGTATATGACGGTGTATATAGAAGGTCCCGTGATTGATCTTTGGGCATCCCACAGTCATCCCTATCCCCATCCAAGTTTAACGCCTAAATAAAACAAAAAAAAACAAAGTACTGGCCTGTTCAGTGGCTCCGGGTGTGTGGAAATCGTGTGATTCAGGGCATCGGACAGGTGGACCACAACTACCAGTCATCCCCAAGGGGGCACATGGCTACCCATTAAGGTCGAAAACCGCGAGGCTTTACAACTTCTTTAAGCACTGATCACTGTATTATTGTCACTGGTCCTCAAAACGTGTCAGTTAGTGTCAGAATGTCCATTGCAATATTGCAGTCCCGCAATAAGATCGCCACCACTACTAGTATAAAAATAACTAAATAAATAAATAGAAATTCCAGTATATATCCCATAGTTTTTAGAAGCTATAACTTTTGCGCAAACCAATCAATATATGCTTATTGGGATTTTTTTCACCAAAAATATGTAGCAGAATACATATTGGCCTACCTTTATGATGAAATTTGATTTTTTTTTCAATTTTTTCAATTATATTTTATAGCAGAAAGCAAAAAAAAATATATATATATATATGCATTCAGAATTGTTGGTCTTTTTTTGTTTATAGTGCAAAAAAAAAAAACTGCAAAGGTGATCAAATACCACTAAAAGAAAGCTCTATTTGAGGGGGAAAAAAGGACATCAATTTTATTTGGGTACAGTGTTGCATGACTGTGCAATTGTCGGTTAAAGTAATGCAGTGCCGTATTGTGAAAAATAGCCAGGTCATGAAGTGGGGTAAAACTTCCAGCGGTCAAGTGGTTAAGCGAGTCACATACAATAATGGAGCAGCTGAGGACTCTCTAACAGGCGCATTTCTTATTGAGATTGAAACTTATACAAGAAAATCGTACAATTACATTTTTAGACTGGGCTTAAAGGGGAAGTAAACCCTGATGGCTTTTACTTCCTCTATGTTCCTCTATATTACCCTGCAATGTAAAAGCATAATAGGCTAGTATGCATCGCATACTAACCTATTATGTGTCACTTACCTGCATTGGAAACCAGCGATGTCACCACTTCAGGCCGCGTTCAACTTCGCCCCTCTTCCTTTCAGGGCCGCGGACTCCGGCTCGCTGATTGGCCAGAGCCACGTGACGTCACTCCCGCGCATGCGGGATCTCAGTGATGAAACGGCATGGAAGCCGTTTCTTCACTGCACATGTGCCGATGATGTCGGCACATGCAAGTACACTGTATATCTCCTAAACCGTGAGAGCCAGGCTGGGTTGAATCTGAGTCAGAGTGATTCAGGGAGGCTGGGTGACTCACCAGGCAGCACCTCTGGTACTTCCCCCTACTTGCTGGAACATTGGAGAAGCTTCCAGAAGAATGGGAGGGAGGTTAGGAAGAGCTGCCTGGAGTATTAAGAAGGGCATCAGCCAATTCCCAGCAAATGGGCTGGCAGGGAGTAGGTCCCTCTTAAATACTCAGGGTCAGGCAATGGGCCTAATGGAGTTGGGGTGCAAGCTGGAGATAGAGTGCTGAGGAGGCTGTCGATGGCCCTTGAGGGTAACTGCCTAGTCTGGGGTGTGACCTCCGGTCTGGGGGCTCGGGTGCTGGAGGGATCATCTTACAACACACAGAGGAGTCCTGTCCAGAGACATGGGAGCATCAGTGAGGACAGCAGGAGGCAGTGAGCACCTCCAGGAGGTGTCAGCTGGATGAGCTGGTGAGTGTGCAGTCTGAGAGGACTGTGTGATGAAGCCAGGAGGGCTAGTGAGAGAGGCAGCTGCAGCAAGGCGGCTGGCAGAGCATGAAGAGGTGGTGCTGGGACCAGTGACCACAGGAGGAAGTGCAGTGAAAGTGCTAGTGGCGTCACCCCATCATTCTCAACCATAAGGACCCATGGTCTCTGCCTATAAAGGGCCTATGCTAATGTTAGGGCTGGGCTCAGCTCTCCATTCTCAGAGCAAGCTGCTCAGCTGAGGGTTAATTGCCAGTCTCAGCCCTCACTCTGTCTCACCTGATGACCATATCCTGCCTCATTAAGCCAGCACTGCTGCTATATAAACTGCCTGGATCAGATCGCAGATGCCTTCGCCTTGGTCAACCTCTCTGAGGAAATCTCTGCCATGTGTTCCTGCTTGGCATTCCCTTCTGGTTCCTAGATTCAAGACCCTGCTCGGCTGACTCTCCTCCTGGCTCCTGACCCTGCATTCCGTTTGTTTGACCTCACTGATCTCTGGACTTCTGTTTCACTGGCTTGCTCTGACTATCCGTTCTGGTTACTGAACCCTGGTTATGTTTTGACCACATTTACTCTGTTTATAACATTTTACCTTTTTATTAAAAAGTGTGATTTTACTGCACTTCTGTCTTTATCTGATTCATGGTGCCTGACAGTAGGCCATGAATTCAGAAAATGCAGTCAATCCACTTGCTGGTAATATTTTTTCCAGATTGGATGAGCAGGATCACCACATGGCTCAGTTTGTAATAGCATTACAGATGCTCTAAATCGCGCTGCTCACCCTGTTCCTCCTACGGCGGCCATTCCGTCACAACCTGTGTTGCAGGCCACTCCTGCTGATGCTCAAGTCTCTGTGCAGGCATCCGCCTCAAATATTACCTCTATAAGGGGTATGTCTGGTTCCGCTCCACTTCCCCAGTGATTTGGGGGTGATCCAGTTTTGATAGCTTTGTCTGCTTTTTTGTAGATTAAATAATCCTTTTTTAAAGCGGAATACTTCTCAACATTCTCTTCTTCGGTAGATGAGCAGGGAAACCCAAGATACAGTAGATGTATTCTTAGATAGCAAATTGTTAAGTGTGATTCAATAGGACTCGTTCACACTTGCTCAAAATACTGATATTTATCAAACGTGCCTTTAGCATTAATGCGCATTAATAGGTGCGGTTGATAAGTGTATAATGAGCATTAAAAACACTCCCCCAAATGCCCTATGCATGTTTGTGGCAAGGTTGACAATTGCTTTCGACTTGTTAAAACCTCACCACAAATGCCTACAATAGCTAATTTTTAAAGAGGATGTAAACCCACCACTTACCCAGTATAAACTAATGGCACAGTATTAATGTATATATACATGCAAGCCTCCAGCATCTATCCCTACCTTGCAAATGTCCTTCCTGTAAGCACTAGCAGCTCTATAAAACTCGGAAATCAGTGGGTTTCCCTATTTGCAGGAACTCGGTGGGTGGATTTGTGATGTCACAAGCCTCCCCACCCACCTCTATACTGAGAGCTTGAGGAGGGAGGGAGAGGGGAGTGTAAACATTTCTCTGCTCCTTGAAAAAGATAAGCAAATTGCTTGTCACTCACAGAGCACGGGGCTGATCGTGTGTGTATTTCCCTGTTAGTCAGATTTTCTCCTCCTGAAAAAAAGATAAGGTCAAACAGTTGGATTAACTCTCTGTGGCAAGACTGGGCACAGATGACATGACATGCTATACTCCACCAAGCAGAATTATTAATTATTATTTTTTTTTTGGGGTTTACATCCACTTTAAGGAGCGACCCGGGAAGCCAGCCGCTGCATCCTTATCAACCGAAGAATCATCTACCGTCAGTGGTCTTTCCTGTTGACAGCTCAATGTAAAAACAAACAATGGCAGCAATAAAAAGATTGGCAAAAAATCGGCCCTTCGGGTCTGGTATATATTTTGAAGGGAACCCATGCCAAAATTAAAAGAAAATGGCATGGGGTTCCCCTAAAATCCATACCAGACTTTTATCCGAGCAAAGCGAAAGGGAGTGGACGAGCGAGCGCCTCCCCACCCCCCTCCTAAACCATACCAAGCCGGGGAAAGCGAAACGAGCCTATTTTCAGACCATACCTAAAATCCCCTTG
>BLSH010000756.1:1470893-1488205 GCA_018402905.1 Glandirana rugosa | reverse complement strand
GGGTTAACCTGCAGGGGGCGCTCTAAGGGTTAACTATGTTCCCTGGGCGTGTTCTAACTGTAGGGGGACTTGCCTAGCTGGGGAAAGGAAGTTATCACAGCCTTCACTTACAGGAAGGCTGTGATCACTTCCCTTCCCCCTCACACAGAGCGGAGGTCCGTGTTTACATACACGGACCCCCGCTCATTCGTTCCGGGGGGGGCATCGCGGGTGGCCGGCGGCAATCGAAGCCGCCGGACCCGCTCCCTGGACCCCCCCGGACACAGTGAGCGCGCGGGCGCGCCTCCGGCGGCGCGCGCGCGCTCACAGTGGCTCTGTATCGCGGCCGCCGTCGTATGACGGCGATTCGCGTTACAGAGCCACATTGTCGCCGTCAATTGCCGATCAGCCGTCGGCAAGCGGTTAACCGGTTAGGGAATACCCTGAACAAGTGTCCCCATTGGAAGATTTCCCCTCTATTACTTTTCTGGGGACAACCCAAAATTTGGGATTCTCTTTTACTTTCAGACCCCATTCACACCTCAGCGTTTTGTAGCTTGAATATACTTGAAGCCTGAAGCTACAAAACGCTGGAGGAGAAAAAAATCAATGATTCTCTATGGAGATGGCTCACATCTCCGCTCAAAAACACCTGAAGCCAAACAGCTGAAGCTCAAAAAAGTTCCGGAGGTATTTTTGTCGCACGAATCTGGCATATTTTGGCATTTCTGGAACATTTGTATTGCCATAGATATCAATAGAAAAGCGCCATTTGCGCATATTAGCGAGACTTGCACTTCTTTGGGCGTTTGCAAACGCAAGACAAAAAGCTTGAAAAACGCCCAAAAACACTACGTTGCGGTATGAATGCAGCCTCACATTCAATAATGGTAAACAGGACAAATAGAGAGGGGGGATCTCCTTAACGGGGGCACAGACAGCAAAACTGACAGGGGTTCTAATCCTTCTCCACTCTATCCAAAACTAAACAAAAAGTTTTGCCTTTTGTTCTACTTTAACAGCAGTTAACCGGATCACCAGATGATAATAAAAGAAAAAAAGCCATGTTTTTGGATTGGTTAGCTGCACTATATTATATTTAAGTTTTTGGGTTTAATACAATTATAACTTCTCCTTCCCCATTGACTGCAATCCATTTAATTTTGCCAAAATCTCCCAATTTTCAACAATATTTTGGGAAAGTGAAAACTCTCCATTTCCCTTATCCCTACTAGAGCTGCACGATTCTGGCTAAAATGAGAATCACAATTTTTTTGCTTAGAATAAAGATCACGATTCTCACAGCGTAACATCATCTTTCACATTATACAAAAAAATTGGGATAACTTTACTGTTTATTTTTTTTAAAAATTCAATGAAGTGTATTTTTTTCACCAAAGAGCCCTTTCACACTGGGGCAAGGGTCGGGTTAACGGTAAAGCGTCGCTCGCTTTAGCGGTGCTTTACCACTGTTTAAGCGGCACTTTTCGGCCGCTAGCAGGATACCTTTAACCCCCAAGAAGGGGTTAAAAGTGCCCATGTTACGACGCTTCCGAAGCGCTTTTCAGATGTTTCGGAAGTGCTGCCCATTCATTCCAATGGGCAGGGGTGGTTTGGGAGCGCTAAAAGATGCTGTTTGCAGAACTTTTTCTAATGCCCCGCAAGCGCCGTGCCCCAGTGTGAAAGCACTCGGGCTTTTATACTCGGGTGGCATGGGAGGTAGTTTTCAGGCGCTTTACAGGTGCTCTTTCTAGCGCTAAACCGCCTGTGAACTGCCTCAGTGTGAAAGGGGTCAAAAATTGTGTTTTAAAGGCTGCTGTGCAAATACAGGGTGATGTAAAATATTGCAACAACTGCCATTTTATTTTCTAGGGTCTCTGCTAAATATATATATATAATGTTTGAAAGATCTAAGTAATTTTCTAGCAAAAAATACTGATTTTAACCACTTCAGCCCTGGAAAGATTTACCCCCTTCCTGACCAGATCGCTTTTTGCGATTTGGCACTGCGTCAATTTAACTGACAATTGTGCGGTTGTGCGACATTGTATCAAAACAAAATTGACATCCTTTTTTTCCCACAAAATTATTATTTTTTTTTTATTTTACTAGTAATGTTGGCGATCTGTGATTTTTATCAGGACTGCAATATTGCAGCGGACAGATCGGACACTTTTGAAACTTTTTTGGGACCAATGATATTTATACAGTGATCAGAGCTAAAAATAGCCACTGATTACTGTATAAATGTCACTGGCAGGGAAGGGGTTAACCTGTAGGGGGCGATCAAGGGGTTAAATGTGTTCCCTCACTGTGTTCTAACTGTGTGGGGGCTGGGCTGCCAGGGCCATGACAGATCTAACTGATCCCAATTACAGGGATCAGTAGATCACTGTTATGTCCCCTGTCAGAAAGGGGAACCGCCGTGATTATATCCGCGGTTCCCCGTTCTTCCTCTGTAGTAGGTGATCACGAGTCGCCGGCAGACATCAAGTCCACCTGACCCACGGCCACGCTCACAGAGCGTGCAGGGGGCACGAGAGCGCCCTCCCGCAACTGCGGTTTACATGCGGCAATTTGTGCGTTGGAGCCACTTTGCCGCGGTAGAAGCATGCAAGGCGGTCGGTAAGGGGTTAACTTTTAAGCAACAAGTGTCAGAAAAAGGCTTAGTCTTTAAGTGGTTAAACTGCCCTCATTTACAGACCAAAGTTCATCATTTTGATCTAAAAGAACCGAATGATACAAAGTTTATAGTTATATTAGCGCTGAGCAATGTTGGTAAACCTTTGCCGGCTTTTTTTGACAGCTGTGAGCAGAGAATGGCTCTGTACTTGTTACATAGAATCATGGAAATACCAGATTAAGATCGTGAGGGGGGTTGAATCAAGATCGCAATTTTTTTAACTATTTATTGTGCATCTCTAATCCGTACTCCCCAAAAGGGACACAAACAACAATAAAAACAAGGCAGAGGCTGCAAACTTTCCCCGCGCTATCCAAAGCATAAACAACATTTTGGCTGGAGAGATTCTTTGGGTGTAAATAAATCGCTCACACGTTGAATATCATTTCTTATGCTGATAACTGTTCTAGCAATGTTCCTGGAGTGAAGTTATGCCTTCAGCGCGGAGGATCAAAGGCCTGCCAAGGAAAGTGAAAGATTGCACTGCATATCTAAATAAGCTTTCTGAATTTTTGACCTTTATACATGAAATATACATTAAAAATTTGAACAGATGGTTGCTGAAACTTAGTCCAGCATCCTGTGACAACTGGATGGATGCTGCTTTTTACCTGTTGCCAAAATGCTGGATTATTTATTTATATCGTAAGATGAAGAGATGTTTTAAAGGGAGAAGGGGGGGGGGGAGGCTGTTGCACCTACCGGAATGTGCTGAAAATAAAATTGTATTCTGGTGACTGTATGGGGTTAAAGTGTATACACTATAGACCCAAGAATAAAATGTAATATATTGTAATTACCCAGTCCTTAGATTGGGCGATTTAATTATATGTAAAGGCTTGTTAAAAAAAAACCCAAACATGTTCTACTTACCTCCTCTGTGCAGTTGGTTTTGCAGAGAGGCCCCGATCCTCCTCTTCTGGGGTTCCGTGGCAGCGCTCCAGACTCCTCCTCTTCTCGAGTGCCCCGTTGGAGAGCCGTTCTTAGACTTAGGCCCCTTTCACATGGAGCGGATCCGCTAGACGGGCTCTGCCAGCTCAGCGGGGATCACTCTGAGCAGGCGGATGACAGGTCCGTCTCTGCTCACTTTGCAGGGACAGACCTGTCAGATTCCCGCTGTTATTTATGACGATCGGATGAAAACGGACAGCCTATCTGTTTTCATCCGATCCGTTGGATGGATGGCGAAGGTATCTCCATCCATCTGTTTTGAGCAGATGTTGTCGGATGGCAGACGGGTGTCAGTGGACACATCTCCGCTGATATCTGCCTGCCCTTAGAAGTCAATGGGTGGCCTGCTCGGATCCGCCTGAAAAATGGATCCGAGCGGCCCAATCGCGTGAAAGGGGCCTTACAATTCAACACTACCACAAATTTTTGGCAAGTTATCCTTGCTGTCTGGGCTGTATATACTATATCATTTTTTTTATATATATATATACACATGGCTTTGTTTATATTTCTCTTTACATTTACATGCAGACTAAGCTGTCCAACAAAAGTGATAGTTACTAGGGTTGGGACAAACTAACACTGCTGGGGGTGCTTACAAAAGTCATAATTTTTAACTATTATTATTATATGGTTTAAACCGTTTTTCAAAAACATAAAAATGATACCTACTGCTGTAACTGCTTTAATGATAATAATAATGTTACCCCAACATTTCATATTTCCGGATATGCATCTGTTGTACCATACACGTGGTATTTGTGTGAAAAAGTATATTGTTTTCTTTGCGTGAAACACCTGGTGTTCCTGCCAGCCCCCCTGCCTCCCTATTGCAAACTGACCATGAGAGCACATCTATCCCAGCATGGTCAGTTTTCTGCCTGTCCTCCAATGGCCAAGACTTGTGCTGACACACCTCCCCTGCACAGCCATTCACTTGGGTCAGTGTATTGCTTCCTTATGTAACTGAGAACAGAGATGTGATCACTTATGTAGCACCCTGGTCTTAAACAGGCCTGCTAACAATTTTAGTTGTGCTAGGTGGTAACTATCCTGGCTAATTGGTAGTTGGATCACTGACTTTTGTCCTAAGCCTGAGTCTGGTGTGGAGTCTAGTTTGAACTTGCTAAGGTCCACACTAGTGAGATTCAGGCCTTTACATAGGTGTTGCAATTGTGCTGCTAAATAGTACATTCAGGGGTTTGGCATTGCCAAACCTCCAGCTTCTTTAAGTATTTGAAGGTGCTCCAGTCTCACCCTGGGTGTCTTATTGTGCCATAGCAAGTGTCTAAAAATAGACTTCACCTCTCGGAAGATAGATAATGGTATCACCATGGGCGTATTACAGTAGCTGGGGCATGAAAACCATTTTTACTAAATTAACTTCCCACCAATGATAGCCAAAGTGTGTTCCATATTTTAATTTTGCCTTGGAAACAACCTAGCAAAGGCACTATATTCAAGTGTCATAGTGTAGTCCGCATAGAGCATGACTTTCTCCTGCAGCCCACCAAACTGGAAGCCCACTATATCTGTGTTTTGTCTAATGGATACAGCCAGGGGTTCAATCACCAATGCGAATAATAGTGGTGACAGAGGACACCCCTGACAGGTGCCCCTACCCATAGAGAACATAGGTGAGATCCTGCCTGCCTACCTAATGGCTGCCACCAGGTGACTATATCGTAATTGGACCCATGATGTGAAGACAAGACCAAAGCCAAATTTAGAAAGGACAGCCCAAAGAAAGGCCACTCAACACTATCAAGGCCTTGGCCGCATCTAGGGACAGCAATGCTCTGCTACCAATGTTGTCTGCCTCGGCTTGCATGTTAAAGAATAACCTTCGTAGATTGATGGCTGTGGACTTTTGAGGTATAAAGCCAGATTGGTCTGGGTGGACAATCATGGAGATGTCTTTGTTAAGGAGTAACGCTAGCACCTTTGCTAAGATTTTTATGTCACTCTGAAGTAGGGAAATCGGCCTGTAAGAGCCAGGGTCAATGGGATTTTTGTCCGGTTACAATATAAGTACATTATTAGCTTTTGTCATTGAAATATGGTAAAGTACCGCATTGCTTAGCCAGCATTTAACACCTTTAATAAATACGGCAGGATCTGGTCCCCATATAATTTGTATAACTTCATCGGTAATCCATAATCTCCCGGAGCCTTACAATTGGGGAATGCAGCAGTTGCCTGCTGTAACTCCTGCAGTATAATCAAGTAGTCCAGCATTTCTCTGTTGGTAACCGTATACTGCTCAGGTATTCTAGAATATCTTCACCCGTACATGTCTGCTGCGATTGATATAAAGTGGAGTAAAAGGACGTCAGTACAGCCATTATAGAATCTGGGGTATTGGCCAATTTACCATCCGCAGCTCTCAATGCACCAATGGAGTTCCCCAAATTCTGAGTGCTGGAAATTTTGTTCAGTAACCTCCCTGTCTGTTCACCCTCTTCATAAAAAGCTAGTTTGGAAAAAAGCATTTCTTGTCTGCTGAGGAAGAGACTACTCGGTCCAGAGCATCTTGAGCAGATAACAAAGGCCCCCTAGTGGCATCTGTGGGGTCATCATTAATTAATACTTGCTCTAGCTGGCATACTCGCTGTTCAAGCTCTGCATCCGTGTATGTTGTGTTTGACCCCATTAACTTCACTGATAAATACCCCCCAGAGGACTGCTTTAAAAGCCTCCCACCTTTGCAATAAGTCAACCTGGTCCTAATTTGCTGCCAGAAATTCAGTTATGGATCTGTGGATATTAGCAAGGGAAATAGGTTTAACCAAAAGGCATTTAACTTCCACGGGGCTGGCGATAGAGAGGTCTTGGGCTTCAGAGCCAAGTAAATTACTAACGGAGAATGGTCTGATATCCCTCTAGGGCAGTAGGAAATACTTGAGATTTAGGGGAGCAAGGAGGGGAGCTCAGGCCTAAATCAATACAAGATAGGGACATGTAAGATTTGGAGAAACATGAAAATTGCTGTTCCTGAAGGTGTTTGGTGCTCCAGAAGTCAACCTAACCCACCTCATTTAAAAATCTACCTAGGAGAGTACCTCTGTCTATGTTTCCCACCTAAAAGGGAAGGTGCTTGTCTAACTGAGCGTAGAGATAGCAATTGAGATCCCCTAACAGTAAGAGAGGCACATCAGGCTTATCCAGCAGGTACGCCAGCAGGGTCTGTAATATTTCTGCGGAGAAGGGAGGAGGAATGTAAACGACAGCAATAATGCCACGTAAATCATACAATTTACAATGTAAAAAGATAAAGCTCCCCTCCTTATCCACCAATACATCCAATTCCTGGAAAATTAGGGAGCGGTGTATCAGTACGCTCACCCCCCTCGAATATGAGGAGTAAGTGGAATAATAGGACCAGCCAACCCATGCATATTGGATACAGGACACATCGTCTTTGGTGAGATGAGTTTCCTGAAAGTCATACTGTATATACTAGTGTGGTGTTTACGTATAATTGCAGAAATCATAGAACTCTTCTGAGGGCCCTGTACATTCCAAGATATGAACAAAACGCCGCGTCGGGTGGCAAGGGAACGTTCGGGTCATTTCCGCTCGGAGGAACGCAGGTGGATCGCATTCGGCGTCCCCTGCTTCCTCGTTTTAGGTATGTTTGTTTGATACGTTCTTTCATTTTATAAAATTTTTTTATTCAGTTTGTATTTTTATGCTGTCATTAAACGGACGTACTTCACTATTGGAGTCCTTCTTTTTCTCCTATGGGCCTGATCGAATCCATCTGTGATTTGGTTCGGAGGATCTGGAGGTAATCCAAACGTCTCTCATTAAGCAATTGTGGCCTTTGGGTCACCAACATCTGGTAAGCGAGGGGTGTCACCAGTGCCCGGTGGAGGGATCTACTGAGGACTACTCTCTTTTATCTACCTATTGAATTGTGGTTTACATTTTGGGAAGGCGCAGCTATCAACACAGTGATCCATTTGTCTTATGACCATTCTATGGATCTTTGGGAGCAGAGTTTGAGCAATTCAATTCTATCTGCACAGTTATCATTTGGAGGTTTTGGTTTATATGACTTTGGACATTTTTAGCTAGCACTATGATTTAATATACAGTAAGTGTTTCACAATACTACAATCACTAGTGATGGAAGTCTCTACATGGTGAATTGCTGTAATGGTGATGAGCGCGGTAATCTATATTATGTTTGTATTTATTTAAGGTCCACCTGTCATACCAGCTGCTCTCTCTAGTTGTTTTTTTCCACAGCGCAGGTACCTTTTTGGTATATTCTTAAAAGGTTTTTGTGTGACATTCCAAGATATAATTGTATGTCTGTCATGGAGGCGGTGTCAACAAGGTAAACATCCAAGAGTAGCTGTGAAGAAACATTTCAGAAATGTGCAGCTTATTAGAGGAAAGGGGAACCTGTTGGCTATGCAATAAGTACCTCTACATAAGGAAGGCTAAGTCAGGGACTGTACTGTGCTCAATGGTAGGTTGCCTCGGCTAAACAAAAGAATAAAAAGGCAATAAAAGAAAGTTGGGCGCAAGTGCGTTATCCGTAACCAGGAAACGAAAAACACATTATTCCTGAGGTTCGGATAATGGGTAGAAAGCAGGGCAACATATATTGCAGCAAGAACGTCTTTTGCTCAACATAGTGTATACAGAACCAAGCACATGTTTTGTTTTTGCAACGCTTGATTCCCTTGAGGTGAAAGAAAAGGACCTGTTCCTCCCCAACGCAACCCCCCGCTAGCAAACTTGGCATCCGAAAGTAAAAAGATCAACTGGGGGCCATCTTACTGAGAAGTAACTATGCTCGGCAGGGGACCTCTGAGAACAGCAGCCAGATTATAGAAGCATCCACCTTCAAGCATCCTCCTCTACAGCCAGGCGGCATCTCAGGTCAGCTTCATGAGTATCAATCCAATCAGAGGCTGTGGCCACCACTCAAAAAAGCAAGCTTGCCCCCAAATGTAATACTGAGCCTGGCGGGTACAGCATGGCATACGTTGCTTGAAGGCGCCGTAGTCGTTTTCGGATTTCCGTGAATTTCGCCCTGTTCCGCTGGACTTCAGCCGAAAAGTCTGATAGAAGGAGACCCTAACTCTGTTGTATTGGATATTGTGGCGCTCACGCGCCAATCGAAGTATGGTTTCCCTGTCATGATAATTAAGCAAGCGAGTCAGCATGGGTCTATTTGGATTCCCTGGTGGTAAAGGTCTAATGGGAGTGCGGTGAGCTCGCTCCACCGAGAAGTGAGATGTAAAGGCGCCTTTGCCGAATAGGTAGAGGAGCCAGTGTTTGGTAAACTCAGTGGGGTCTCGGCCCTCAGTTTTTTTCCGGGAGGCCCACAATATGCACATTATTTCTCCTCATATGGTTTTTCAGGTCCTCCGCCTGCAGACTGTTAACACCAGCTAGCTGCTTAGTGGTCTGTGAGTCCCGCTGAAGAGAAGGTAACTTGTCCTCCAGGTCACTAATGTGGCTTTCAGTAGCAGTGGTGAGCTCTCTGATCTTCTGGAGGTCCTGTCTAATCAATGCTACGTCTTCTGGCAGGCTTCCTAGGTGTGACTTAAGCTTATCTACAGAGGCTGTACACTTATTAACTGCTTTTAGGATTTCCCATAGTGTGGGTTGTTCTTGTTCTGCAATATTCTCCTCAGTATCATCCTGTAGCTGGGAAGCCTGCTCTGTCTGTATGGCTGCTGCTCCTCTATGCTGTCCCCCCTCCCCCCCCTTCTCCAGCATGTCTGCAACAGACTCCTGTGTCACTGAGCTGGGAGGAGGTAATGTCAGCTTTTGGGCATAATACAGGATATCCCTGGTGCCTTATTTAGCTTGTGACTTGGCACCCTTCAGTTTGGAAGTCCCAGGGTCCTTATCTTTAACTGTCTTCTTAGGTGTTTTCTGGGAGAGAGCCGAGGCGCCATTTTGGGAGTCCAGGGCCGCTCCTTCCCTCTTCTTAGATCGGGTCATAGTGGCTGCACAGTGGGCTGACAAGCCGATCTGCGGGATCCACAGGTGCCAGAGGATGTGTAAGCAGCGTCGGGTGTACAGATAAGCAGGGTAGTGAGCCGGGAAGAGGATCAAATAAAGGATCTGCCACAGGAGCACAGAGAAGCGTGACCACTCACATGTCACACTCGGCTCCACCTCTTTTCCATAGTTCTTCTTAAGAGACAATAAATCTCTTTGTTCAATTTAAAAGTGACTGGCGCCCAATCATTCCACCTTGCACTACACCCACCATCCCTAGTAACCTGCACGCTAAAGAGGAATGTCAGCTCTCCCTGACTCTGTAGGTCACCACTAGGCCTCTGGAGGTTGGGGACATCGCTACACTTATGATAAAAGGAAAAAGAAAGGTATTTATCATTTTTTTAACATATACAGTGGAATCTCAGATTACGCGCATAATCCGTTCTCCTTTTCCCCTCGCCTTCTCCTCTCCTTCACCCTCCCTTCCCTCTCTTTCCCCCCTCCCCCCTCCTCTCCTCCCCCTTTTTTCCCTTCTCCCTTCCAATTTTCCTCCCCTCACTATTGTTTCCACTGCTGTCTTGGAGATCCACCTAATGATAGATACATATATATCCCCTTGCAGGTATACAATAAATAGAATCTTGCATTCCCTCCCTACATTACCCCTTCTTTGCCGACGAGGAACATTGCTTTTACACTGTGCCCCCAGTGGGACTGAGTGTGTGGGTTAGCTGATCACCTTATGTTCCCCATATATGTAAAAAGTACAATGTTTTTGTATAATTAATACAACCACCTGATGTTTTGTCCTTACCACCACAGGTATCTCTCCTGAGGAAGCGGATAGCATTCCGCGAAACATGTAGAGACCTACCGATATCTGTGGCTTAACACCTCAACATTATCCCCCCCGACTGGGGGGGCAATGTGTTTTCGGTGATATGTTTTAATGCGTATGCTTGCATTGATCTAGCAGCCTTTTAATCTATGTATCAATAAACTTTGTTATATATATTTTTAGTACATCATGTAGTTCCACCTCATTTATTTATCCAGTGGTGCAGTGATAGTCCAGCTTTTGTTCTTTCAAAGGCTTTTTCACCCCCTTTGGGTGTCGGCTGGGAACTGAAACCACCCATACCACCTTACTATACTTCAACTCAGGAAATGTCTTCTGCCTGCAGCAGAATGATTTTGGGGAAGGATAAATGGTGCTGGAACCTGGAAGTTCTGTCCGGTAGTATGGAGGTTTTATTCATATAAGTAATCTGGATACTTGGCTAGATGCTTCTGCATGCCAAATGATCACCATGGTCACCTTGGGTTGTGATAGGAATGAGGAAATCTAGTTAGCAAAAAATTAGAAAAATTAAACACTGTGAATAAAACCAACACATTTCAGGGGCCAAGGATTGTCCTCTTCATTGGGTTTAAAGTAGTAGTAAACCTGAAACTAAAAAAAATAATTTTTTCCCCCCTGAAAAGCAATGTCATAATGTGCTAGTATGCATTGCATGCTAGCATATTATGTGAAACTTACCTGAAAGGGCCTCCATCTTCACCTGGTCTTCCTTCCGGGTTCGTGGGCTCCGGTCCTTTGAATGGTCACTGTTTAAGGCACAGGGCTCTGAAGGAATGGCATAGGTATGCTGTTACTTCAGATCGCATGCACCAGTGTCGTCCCTGGAGGCTACACAAGTAAATATCTCCAATTTCCACCCCACTGGACGCCTTTCCTTCCTCCTTGAGGGCTGGACAGTCCTGTGCCATTTTTGGTCGCTGACATATTGTTGCATATCTTGTGAGTTTCAAGCTACCATGTCACTGTTTGCCACTAAACCAGTAATTTTATGTTATATGTTTGACAGACTTATAATATGTCTTTATATCTCTTCAGAATACTTTAACTGCATTAAATGAATTTCCCTGAAGGAGTAGAAGTAACTCCGAAACATGTTGGATCAAGTTTTTCAAATATATATGTAACTGTATAATACATTGTAATTAGACCAATTTGTGGTTAGACAACACTTTTTTGTGCTTCTACACATTGCACAATAAGTTTTTTATATACCGAAAGTTTTTACCAAGTTTGTGTTTTGATCAATAAAATTTGTTTTAATAATTTATGTTTTCATGCCTTTAAGTCCCACTATTCTTTTGGGGAAACCATTGTTCTAACATTTAGGGATGTTGACCGATTCAATAGCAGATATGACTTGCCTCCTGTGAAAATTTAGGAGGTATTTACAGTACCTACAGGTAATTATAGGCTTACCTGTAGGTAAAACATCAATATACGGCCTTTACTATCATTTTAAGAAAAAGAAACAAGGGGGCGCATCCGCGCAGCGGATCGGAATGGTCGTGTTCTAGACCTGTTCCGCACACCCGGGTGACTTCACTACTGACCCCGCGTGCTAGATGACAGCTACAGACCTGCTTCGACCACCCTTCAGTGCAGGAACATTCAAGAAATACCCGGAGCCATGGGGCAGACAGGAAAAAAACAAACCCTGCACCACGGGAGACACGAAACCACAGCGGTGCTTGTCCACTAAGATATCGCCGAGCCCGCTGAAGGACGAGACCACGCAGCTTTCTATGGGCGACTCGAGCGGATCCCCCAGCAGCTTGCAACAGTTCCCTTCAGCCTTCCAGTCGCAACCAGCTCCAGGATGGCTGGACAAAATCAGGGACATAGTGCGGGAGGAGCTGGCGGTCACGGCCAAGAAGCTGGCAACAGACCTGGGACAGCGCACAGCCCTCATGGAAGTGAGAATGGATGTAGCCACCACTGGATGCCCATGAAAGGGACCTGGAGGAACTGCAAGGTGAGATTGCATTACTGAGATCGAAATTAGAGGATGCTGAGAACAGGGCCAGGAGGGACAACATTCATATCAGGGGGCTCCCTGAGAGTTTCACAGATCTCCAATGTTCCATCCTGGCCCTGTTACAAGAGCTGGTCCCCAGTGTCCTCGCTGATAGGCTGGAGATGGATCGCGTCCACAGGGCGCTGACCAGGCAGCAATCAGATGGCCCCCTAGGGACATTGTCCTGAAATTCCATTTTTCTGCACAAAGGAGGCAGTGGTGCGTGCAGCCAGGTACCGAATCTACCTCTTGCAGTCTACCATTGTGAAACACAGGGCACTGAAGCCATTATTGCAGATCCTCCAATCCCACAATGTCCGCTATCGCTGGGGATTCCCCTTTGGGATTCAGTTTGAACACGGGGATACCCATTTTGAGGCCACCACTTTCCCAGAGCTCAGAAAGTGCCTACGTGAAGCGGGTCTGGAAGTCCCTCAAGAGATGGGTACTCAAAACCAGGCTCCCTCCCAGCAACCACGCTGTTCCAAGGAAAGAGAGCCGGACCCTGGACAGAGCCCTAGGTATACCAGGTCTCAACAGGCCAAAGCATTCCAACATTTGCACTCCCAGACCTTCCACTCCCAAGCAGCCGGATGAAAATTGTCGCTAGACTCACAGGATACACTAAATGACTTACTGTCAAACGACAGTCTATTGTTCTCTTTCCCCAGCCTGATCCAGGTTGGAACTTTATTGAATTTGTTTTTTCGTTTTGTTCCTTCAGTGGCAACTCCTATAGCCCGGAATACTGCTTGAATTGGCCACCTGGGGATGAGTCCACTTGTTATGTACCTTAAACATGTACATTTAGCCAGACACCTTGTTCCCCTCTATCAGCAAGCCATGGAGGGGGCTCACTCTGGCCACCTGTCTGTGAGACACCAACACTTCTCCCCCCGCCTTTTCCCACTCACTCTACTAGGACAGACGTCTAATCCCTCACTGCAGGACTCGTCCAGGTACTTCAAACTAGCACAAACCTGTTTTTCTTATTTGTACCTGTGTGTTGTGGGTGCCTGAGCGGGGGTTCACCCCTCCTGGATGAACTCCCCAAAGACGCCAGCTGGTTCTTCTGTGTGCTGCATTTGGCCCTGTTGCTGCCCATGTACTAATAGGAAGCCACATTTTGCTCACTAACTGAGGTGCGCTTCTTCCTTTGGACCTGTCTAAGGTAGCTCCCTTGCAGAACTTTGGGAACTGGCAGGCACATATCTGGCCATCCCCGTGGATGTGCAGCTCACGCTGTGGTCTCCTGGACAGACTGAAGGGCCTAGGTCATATACCAGAGTCCCAGTTTGCTCTATGTTTCAATGTTATTCTGTTGGGTCGCTGTATTCACATGCTGTGATTGGCACCAGAGATTGCTCCAGATGATGAGAATGTATACAATGGCGCAGCCTGTGGTTGCACCACGCTCAAGTTGCCTAAATATTTTTTCCTAGTCAGCTGCTTGGTGCGCCCGCTGATACTGGCTCACGAGTCCCCTCGGGTGGGGCAGATCCCCGCCGACCAGGACACTGGTCTGAGGGGTCTGGCCCCACACGATATGGCTCCGCAATACGTTCTATTGCATGTTTTACAAAATCCAACAGCTGGTCTATCCTGTTGCATACTTCTCCCCCCCCCCCTTTTTTTCTCTCCCCTTCATGTAGGTTCTGATTCCTACTTGATGTTAACATCGGTCAGGGGTTCAATTTCTCCCCCAGACCGCGTCCGCTTCAATTTTGACGGTACCTTGGTCGAAACACGACCCCATCCTGGTTACATGCAGGTCCCTATTGCTTAGGACCCCATTAACCTCCTGGTGCCTCAATGATTCTATTCTCTCTCGCTCTACAGTTGTAGAGGATCTTCACCTCCGATCAACCAAGTACTTTTACTTCAATGGGGGCTCGGTCGATTCCCCCATCACTCTGTGGGAGGCCTACAAGGCCATCATTTGAGGCCATCTGATACAAATGGCGTCTAGGCGTAGGAGAGAGAGGTTGGCACACATAGCACATCTAGAATCAGAGTTGGAGGCGGCCACCCCCATTCTGAAATAAAACCCCACTCGGTCCCACCGAACTAAGGTGAAAAGTCTCAGGGTGGACCTCGATATATGCCTGACAGATAAGGCGGAGCACCATTTCCGCTGGACCAAACAAAGATTCTACACCAACAACAATAAGATAGGCTCCATGCTGACCAACAAGCTCAAATCCTTTGCCCCTAGACGCCCGGCTTTCTCCCTTAAGACTAGGTTGCAGATACACTAATCCGGTCAAAATTCTTGACGAATTCCAGCACCACTTATCCATGCTGTAGTCTGCTCCGGAGACCCGATCCTCCGTAGATATAGATGCGTTTTTGGCTGATTCCTCTCTCCCGGCCCTGTCGGACATGCAGCGTGAAGCACTGGGAGCCCTCATTACGGAACTAGAAGTGCGCCAGGCCATCAAGGAACTAAAGATCCATAAATGCCCAGGCCCGGATGGCTTCACAGTTCTTTTCTATAAAAAGCTGCCTGACATGGTGGTGACGCCCCTAACCTCGATGTTCAACAGTCTCAGGGATGGCAACAGCCTAACCTCCAACTCTCTAAAAGCTAACATAGTAATGATAACAAAGCCGGATCAGGATACACAAACCTGGGCCAACTTTCAACCAATATCCTTGCTAAACATGGACCTTAAACTGTTATCTAAAATTCTTGCATCCTGGCTGAATAAGTTCATCCACTTCCTTATTCGCAGATCAAGTGGTCTTTGTCCCACTGTGTCAAGTACCGGACAACGTTCGACGTACAATCCTTCTCACTCACTATGCCCGTCAGAGGTGACAGCAGCTAATGTTGCTGTCTTTAGACCTTCGCAAGGCCTTTGACACACTATCCTGGACCTACTTACGAGTGGCGTTGCACCACAGGGGGCTGGGCAACAGATTCTTGGCCTCAGTTAAAAATATGGGCTATGAATGGCCACCCTCCCTCCCATATTTGGGGCTTCACCTCAACGCTTCTTTCCAGTCTTTATACGCTGCTAACTTCCCCCCTCTCATTTCCTCTTTGATAGGTTTGCTGGACAGGTGGGACATTCCTATGATCTCGTGGTGGGGTCTCATTCATGATGTTAAAATGTCCTACTTGCCCAAGTTACTCTATTTTTTCTGGGTCCTCCCTGTCCCTGTTCCTCCGCATCCTACAGTGTCAAGTCCTGAAATTCATCTGGGGTAGAACGCGCCCAAGGCTGAGTCGATCCCTCCTGTGCGCCCCCAAGGTCAGGGGTGGATTAGGCGTTCCTAATCTGGCTTATCACTGTAAGGCCGCCCAGATAGCCCCGATTGCTCAGCTTTATGCGGGCAATGCTGCACCATTGTGGACCTTCATTGATATGATGGACACGGACCCAATTCCTCTCTCATCCATACCATGGATCCCTCCTGTACATCGTCCAAAGCCGCTCAACCCGATCCTGGCCCACACTCTATTGGTGTGGGACTCTATAAAGTACTCTGCAGGCTTAATATCACCCCACCTCCCCCTTTTACCGTTGCTGAACTGTCCCTTGTTCCCTCCGGGCTTGGCTTCCGATGGTGGACTGAGAGAGGTCTTACTACGGTTCGTTCTCTCCTTACCCCCAGAGGAATCTGCCCTTTCCAATACCTCCGAGACTCCCATGATATTCCCGAATCGGAACGCTTCCGATACGCACAAATCCATCACTTCACAAACATCCTCTTTTGCCCACGGCCTTTGAGACCACCCAGGGCCTGATTTCTTTGCTGTATTCCTCTATATTGAACAATACAGGACGGCAACTCCCTATGTACTGCGACAAAGGGGCGCCTGATTTGGGCTCGGCCCCTCAACCGTGTGACTGGCACAAAATGTGGGAGGCCCTCTTCCTTTAAAGTTATGTCCCGCTGGTACTTTACTCCAGCAAGGATCGCAAAGTGCCTGCCATTGTATCTGTCCAACTGCTTTCGAGGGTATCCAGGTCTGGGCGACCTGGTGGACCTGCCCTAAGGTCAAAAAGTTGAGGAGAAGGGTCTACGCATTGGTCGATACGGCTCTCCACATTAATTTAAGGAAAGATCCATGGGAAGCGCTCTTACATAAACCTATAGTGAACGCCACTCGGCAAGAACGGGCCCTAATTACCCACATTTTTATGGCCATGAAACAAACGATTGCGCAGTCGTGGAAATCACCACTCCTTAGTTTTGAAGAAGTCAAAAATAGGATCCATGGTACGCTCATAAATGAACGGCTGACGGCAATACTAGAAGATAGAATGGACAAATTCCAGCGGATATGGCAACCCTGGATTGACTACTTTCCACTTTCTCAGATGACTTCCCGCTTTTTGGAACTTTAAAGGTTCCATTTATTCTGGCTTGAGAACTGATCTGATCGCCTTTACCTGTACAGCGCAGGCCATGGCACTTTATCCACAAACCCCCTAACCCCTCATCCCCAGTGGCGGCTGGTGTGGGAGGGGCGCTGGGGCGCCGCCTCCCCGCCGGCAAAAGAAAAAAAAAAAAAAAAAAAGTCAACCCCCGCCCACCTACAGGTGGCGCCGGTACATTGACTTTCTTTTTTTTTTTTTCTTTTCGGCTCCTTGGCTGTCGCATGCCGAATCTCTGCAACAAGAATCCTGCCTGCTGGATGGGGTAAGTGTGGGGGGACTCTGCAATGTACCCCACCTGTGTCACTGGCTGCAAACTGCCCCCACCTATCTCACTGGCTGCAAACTGCCCCCACCTGTGTCCCTGGCTGCAAACTGCCCCCACCTACATCCACCCGCCCCCAACTGAAAAAAAAAAAAAAAAGCAGAAAACGGCCGCCCCTCCGCCGCGGGGTCGCGGGG
>BLSH010000756.1:1458128-1470593 GCA_018402905.1 Glandirana rugosa | reverse complement strand
ATATGTCGAGTCGTAGTGTCCTGTGTCGATGCTGAGCTGTATACTGTGTCCTGTGATGCTGAGCTGTATACTGTGTCCTGTGATGCTGAGCTGTATACCCCTGACACAATATGTGGAATACAGGGGACGGAGTGGGTGGATTCTATAAGGGGCGGGGCTTATTAAAAGTAGGATGGGTCACAGGGAAGGGCGGGGCCTGGCGCCCCCCCATCCAAAAACTTCACCAGCCGCCACTGCTCACCCCCCCCCCCCCCTGGGCCAGGCACTCCACCCTCACACATTAACAGCACTACATTTAGCAGACCAAACAATACTGTTATGATTGTCAGGATGTCACCTTCGTAATATATGCCGTGCAGTGATGATCTGTCTGCGTGGGATGACCAGTCTGATCCTCTCACTCGATTGAACGCAAGCCTTCCTTACTACATGCCATATTACTGTATTCAAGATTTGTTACTGCTGCTGCTTATTGGGGGGGGGGGGGGGTTTGAAGTTTTCGAAGTGCATTTATATTTTATGACTACATGAAAATCTGACACCCTTATGTATGTGTTTTGCTGTACTGTACACATTTTCCTTTCTTTCTTTTTAAATTGAAAAGATTCAATAAAAATGTTAAGTAAAAAAAAAGAAAAAGAAACAATGTATATGAATAAAAAAAAGAGTTTGGTTGGTTAGCATCAAATTGTTGGTGTCTTAACTGATCACATGTGCAGCACCCTGGCAACTGCAGATCAAACAAAGGCTAAGTTGGCGTCTTGTTCTACTTTAAACCCCAATGAAGGGGGCAAGACTTGGCTCTTAAAATGCATGGGCTTTGTGTAGAGTAATTTTTAATTATTATATTACATAATATCAGAACTATAGGGTCATGGTGCAGTCTTTAAAACTCAGATCCACACATTCCTCAACACAGCCCAAGGTGTCTATTGGGATTCTTTGGTGTATAGAAGCATTTGCCTCCAAAATGAGTTGGCTTTGTGTACAGCCTTCCATGGCATTCAGGTAAAAGAGGTCCTTATTACTGAAGATAACTCTGTAGCACAAATCATAATATGATGGCTTTATAATTATAAATGGTACAGTGCTGTATATTGTGCCATGCCAGGAATATACTAATGTAGACTTGTAAAGCTACAAATTGTCCACTTTAAGGTGAACCTGTGACTTCAGTGGCTGCACTGCATACTTGCTCCAGGCTCCATAAGTAGGGAAGTCTGAGCTCCACACCTTTAAAAAAAGTCAGCAATGGTTTCTTCTACATTTCTTTGCTGAAAGGTTATCTCTTTGAGCACAAAGAATTCTGGTCTACAATATTCCTCAACAAGTTCACCAACCAGATAGCTTAATGTGTGCCGTAAAATGTCCCCTGATAATAACCGCTTCACCTCTAGCTTCTTTGGATCTGATGAGCCTGTAAAATTTGACCTATACTTCACAAAATATTCTAGCTCTTTAACACAAGTAGGTTAGTACTTTAGGTTAATTGGTTCTTTAATTGAGAATTTCTCTCTTCATAATACCCCGGTTTTTCACACGGCTACCGCTGATAGATCATAAATATGAACTCTTGCCCCCAGCAAGTCCTACCGAGCATCTGGGATTAGTCTACTGCATTTGTCCTGGCGCATACGCATACGGTAAAATAACTCAAACAATACACAAATTGCTTTTGTTTGACATTTGAATGGTTTTCCAAAACACATTTTACTTTTACTGAGAGATAAATCACATCCAAAATATTTATCAACATGAGAGGAAACAAAGGGAGCCGCGGAAAGGTGGAATAAATATGAAACGGGCCGTCTGGATGGTGAAAGGAACTTGGCAAGCTAGAAACCTGCGGCAGAAGTTTAACGGTCTCGTCCGCCTGGTCCGGCGCCATTCGTGGCTCTCCATCCAGCAACTGGAGAGACTTTATGGACAGAGATAATCTGCATGTTAGGAAAGTGGCCTCTTAATATGAATTACATTTTACTGCAGAAATTAAAATAAATACAAACAATATTAAAAAGTTACAAAGCACAACTGCTTGTGGGAGTATTCTATTTTTTAGGCATGTGATTAAATGAATTCTGCACTGGTAGAGCAAAGCTGCAGATCTCTGAGAGTGATCCCCACTATTTTACCTTAAATGGGTAACGTAATTTCTCATCAGCTGCTACCTAGAGTGTGTCATGCGATCGCTCATCAGTTACTTTACAGAATGGGTCTTGTGATCTCATATCAGCTACTATGTAAAATGGGTCTACTATGTAAAATGGGTCATGTGATCTCTTTTCAGCTTAGAATTAGTCTGTTTTCTTTCATCAGCTAATATGGGACATATTTCTTATTAGCTATAATGTAGAATGGGTAATGTGATCACTTATACGCTATTACCTGGAATGGGTCTTGGGATCTCTTATTAGCTACTTCCTAGAATGAGTCCTATGATCTTTTATCAGCTATCACCTGGAAGGGGTCATGTGATCTCCAACTGGCTACTACGTAGAATGGATCAAGTGATCTCTTTTCAGTTATCACCTCGAAGTAGTCAACTGATCTCTTAGGAGCTACTATCTAGAACATCGTTTCTCAAACTTTTCTGTCTTGCGGTGCACCAAAAAGATCTAAAAATTTTCACGGAACACCTGAAAAGTTTTAACAATTTTTGAGGTGAAGAACTTATTTATTTTTACATATATATTTAATTGTTTATTTAATGTGAAGGATGTGCCTGCTTTCGAGAGCAAATCAGATTGAAGCTAAGTTCCAAAGTCGACAAACATAACAAACAAAGGGAACGGTCTCCATTATTATAATATCATTCAAGCGATCGAGTTCTCCCGAGATCTCGTACAAGTCTCACGTTACCTAAGGAACCAATGAATGATAGACTGACAGAGATTGCGTTTTTATATATGTTACTTTTTTAAATTTCTAATTCTAATTTTTGTAATTTCTCTACATGTTCAAGGTTTCAAAACGCTAGCAATTTTAAATATTTTTCAAAACTCCCACTGCACACCTGCAAATCTCACACGGCACACAGTTTGAGAACCACTGATCTAGAAGGGTTCATGTGATCTAATTTCAGCTTGTATGTAGGTGTAATTTGGCCCCCCTGCATGGGTGGAGCTGTCAGGCTGCCCAGAGAGAGTGGAGAACAAGGGGGAACCCATGTTCCTCTAAAGGCCTCCATAGGGTGTCATCAGGGGAGCAGCTGTCTGGTTGGATGCTGCTGACCTGACTGACCTCTGCGGTTCATGGTAAGTATTTTGGCCTCTTTTGAATTTCATCAATACCTCCCATGTGAATACATCTGGCCGCAACTTTCGGTCTCTGTGTGAGTGCTTTTACCTACAGGTTTTGAGCCCAGAGTCCCACCCCAAGCTGCTACATAGAATGGATCATATGATCTCTTATCAATCATCTCCTAGAAGGGGTCATGTGATATCTATGTGATCACTATCTAGAATGGATCATGTGATCTATTATGAGCTATCACCTAAAAGGGGTCAAGTGATCTCTAATCAACTACTACCTAAATGGAACACATGATCTCTCTGCCGCTACTATCTAGAATTGGCCTAGATACTATCTAGCAAGTATCATGTGATATTTTATTATCCCCATTTATAATGCCACAATATGAAGAAGCAATCATGGAAAATAACTTCATTTGGATTTGTAAAAGCTGTAGCTGTGGGCCAGAGCTAATAAGGTTGGATAGAATATCTAGTCATTGGTGTCCTGGAGACACACAAGAATCCTATGAGTCCTACAGCTTATTAGTAACAAAGCAAAAGTGATGTGTCAGTCTTGTACTAAATTCACATTCTCCCTAGGCCTAGGTGCATTTACTTCTCTGGGTTTCAGCAAACACTTTGTGGTGATCATAATCATAGACGTCGGCAATGTATATGGGAAATTTTGCAATTGTAGGCGATAGAATGGCATATATTAGACTAAAGCCGGGGTGGTTCTTTATTTACGAGGCCTCAAGCATGGCCCCTGACATCACCATAATATTCCATGAACGTGATACTACAAAAAACTGAAGACATGCAAAACAAGATGGTCAATAGCTACATGCTGCTGGAGACAGTCAGAGACTGGAGATGCATTACATGAGACTGCAGTTCACTAATTTAAAGATGTATACAACCATTCACTCGCACAAAGTGTCTTATAAGAAAATTGTTGATGTGCTGGTGATGAAATGTGTAGGGGCCACATACTATGTCCCTTCTGCCTAGTGGAACGCATGCTGATTCCAAGGATTGTGGAGCAGCAGCAGCCCTTCTGAGCAACCGACAGATCATTCCAGGTGCCAGGATACGGCATCCATTTTGTAAGTGAAAATATATTTTTTACTTTAAAAATAAAACTCCATATTCTCCATGGTCCTTTGTTTCTCTTGATCTACGTTGGAGATGCAGATCCATTGCTTCCAAGTGGGACACAGCAGAAAATAGAAGCCTTGAAGACCTGCCTTGGTATACGCCTAGTGGGTTCATATTGGCGGATGAGTGCACGCCCTGGTCGGGGCATGGATGGTGTAAATGCATGGATGACTTTTTGGAAGGCTTTCTTTATGAGGATTTAATTAGCTTCACAGTTATCACAAGGACTATACTGTCGTTGTTGATGGACTTTTAAGCACTTTATTGTTAGTTTTTCTTGAAGAACGTTTCAAGCACTTTATCGATTCATGCCTGCATAATTTTTATTTCTTAATTTTGTAAGCACTTTATTTGCAATGATAGCACTTTATTTGTATTTACACAGCATAAATTGATTTATGGTATATAATAGGGTAGCACAGGTTTCATAACCATCTATCCCAAGGCCAAAGGGCTGCATGTGACCCCTAGACTGCAGGTTGGGCCCCAGGGGACTACAGCTATGTGGTCAACCTTTGATCTTTCAACTAAAAAAAAAAAAAAAAATAGCCAATACTAATGTCACATTTCATGTACATTTTCTGCCAGTTTTGATCATGCAAACTTTCATTTTCAAAAAACAGAGTGTTCACTAGATATATATTTTGTACAGAAAATCATAGAAATTAGTGACTTATTGCATTAATTGCATTCTCTGCAGGATCCTGGCAAGCCAGAAGTTTAATAATCTCTTTCGCCTGTTCACATAATTCCCTGATTAAAGCTAAACTCCAGGCAAACAGCTAAATACACAACTATAGTACATATAAAAGGAGCTGTTTTACCTACCAAAAGATATGTATTTCTTTTCATCCAGGTCTGGAATTTACACAGCAGGGCAGGAGACCTCATTTTTTTTCTGCTGCAGTTCATTAACATTTTGGGTCATGTCCCTCTACCAGCATGTGACTAGACAGTAGAAGGAAAAGTAGCACATTGATGAGCTCATTTCGTAGTCTGTCTGCACTCTCTCTTCCTATCAGCATGTTTCTTGTTGTTAGTACATGAAATCTACAGCAAAACTGATTGGCTCCTTGTGCTGCTTCTCTCTCCCCTATTCAGAGACCTGCTGTACAGGGACTGCAAGAGCCTGATGCCAGGTCAAATTCATATACTTTCACTGCTTGCATTAAAAAAATACATTTTAAGAGTGTATTAATGAATACAGCACTGCATAAATATGGACCTTTTATATGAAGCTAGAGTTCAGCTTAAGAAATGGCCTATGAACTTGATAAAGAAGACAATGAAAAAGCATGCAATTTTAGTACTATGACCACATGATCAAAATCAGTTTCCGTAGCTCTATCCTTTTGGAAATTAAAGAAACTATATTTGGTCTATGTTGGTACTGAAGTTATTCTAGCAAGACAGGGATCAGCTAAGCTAGGTTTATATATAAGGAAAAATAAATCTGACAAAGCCAAAGCAAGTGGCTTTTCCTGGAGTCCTGCTTGACTGCTGAAACGAGTCAGAGGGAAATTTTCCAGTGCCTTTCATTTTATTTTTGTTCTGTTCTTTTTTACCTTCTTAGGAGATACTTATTCTTATTAATGATGAGAGGAATAATTTCAGATTTCATAGTAAAATTACCGGTATTGCCAAAGCAGAAACTCTCAATTGTACTCATTGAGCTGCTTAGGGGAAATTTGCTTGGGAAAAAAAACAACCCTTTTTTTTCCCGTTATTTACAGGTTGTTTTTTGCTCTTCTTTTTATTTTTAAGGGGGTAGAGTAGAAGGTTATTTATGTAATTTAGTGTTCATTTCCTTTTTTTATTCTCTCTCTATTTGTATTTGTAAAAAAAATGTACATTATTTGTATATTATTGCTTACCTTTTTTATTTGACTTTTCTTTTCTTTTTTTGGAGGGGAAAAGGGGGGGGGGGGTGCTTAGGGCCAAAAATAAATATAAAGTGAGCAAAAAGCAGGAGCACACCAGTGCATTTTAAAAAATACAATTTATTTATTTAAGCTTATTTACATAGAAAATATACAAATATTTTATTCCTTTATGAACTGCACATTTCAATGTGAATTGCAATAAGTGCTTGTTTTATAATTTGAAATTTCTACATTGTGAAAATATGAACCAAAAACAAGTTTGCTGTATTACATAGTATATTTCAGAGATCATTTTTCATCTTCATCTCAATAAAGTTCTGTGGTTTACACTGTTTATAGAAAAGACCAGGTTGGGTTCCTTAAAGTCAGACTCCAGCCAAGAATACAGGAGCACTGCACAAAAAATAATGCAAAAGTGGGCTTAACTTATTGATTAACCTACATAGATTGGTAGAGTAACTCTTCCTCTGACAGGTAGACCTAGACCCGACATACTACAAGCTCCTCATTGCGCCTGACACCTTTCAGATCTATTCTATACCATGTCAAGCCAAACCAAGAGAAGTACTAAGAAAGGGGCAGGACGGGGCTGGACTGGAATGAGGAAGACAGAGCCTGGCAGGGCACATGCTACCATACAGGTAAATGGATGCTGGATATGGGTGAAGAGGCAGCAGGGGTTGGTGCCAAGAGGTTGCAGTCCATAATGACAAGTCCTCAGTGCAGACTGGCAGTATTACATAGGGTTGCTGCTTCCTGCAATGCAAGTACCTGCTAGACACCAACATTTATTTTGCATTATAGTGGCAGCTGCCTGAGGGTAGGAAACAGTTAATGGCCAGAGCTGTAGATACAAATAGGCAACTGCTTGTTACACACTACTGACCACTGCACTGTGCCTTATGTCCTCTGCCCTGCTGACCCCATCTTCTTCCCTGCTGACTCCTGTCCTCTACCTTACTGACCCTAACCTCTGCCCTGCTGACCCATTCCTTTGCCCTACTGACCTCTGTCCTCTACCCTGCTGACCCTGTCCTCTGCCTTATTTACCCTGTCATCTGCCCTAATGACCCCTGTCCTCTGCCCTAATGATCCCTGTCCTCTACCCTACTGGTGCCTGTCCTCTGCCATACTGGCCCCTGTCCTCTGCCATACTGGCCCCTGTCTTTTGCCCTGCTGACCGCTGTTCTCTCCCATACTGACCCCTGATCTCTGCCATGCTGATCCCTGTACTCTGCCCTACAAACGACTGGTCTCTGTTCACTGCTGTACCTACTACTGACCTCTGTACAATATCCTACAAACTACTAACCTCTGTACACTGTCCTACAACGCTCAGGTGTGAATGGACCCTGAGGAAGGCAAACTCTTTAAAAAAATATTGGTAAGAACCATTTTAGAAAAGAAAAAGACCAATGTAGATCGAATGGCACATTTTTCAAACATCAAGGAAGGTTTTGAAAGTGTTACAGAACATTTACACCATAAAGCAGACTGCTCAAGAAATTTGTCATCTATTAGTAAGTTGCAAGTGATGCAATGTGTGTTATATAGAAAAAACAAAATAGAAAAAAAAAAAAAATCAGTGAACACCAATATGACATATCTCTTAAATGATAAAAGTAGATTTTGACCCTTTTCTGTGGTCAAAGGGAATAACATTTTTCCATGGTGTACACCTAAGGTAGGTTTAGAGATAAGAAATTGAACTTTTGAATCCTAAAGTTATATAATACCGCTTTGTAAAGTATTCTAGGCTCCTCTGGGACCTGCTGGTGCCCTATGTGTTCCACCGGGAAAAGAGATAAAAGTATCTGATATGAGGATGATTTAGAACTGGGGTCTCCAAACTTTTTAAGCAAAGGGCCAGTTTACTGTCCTTCAAACTTTAGGGGGCTAGACTATGACCAGTGGGAGTAGAAAATGACCTGGTGTCAGTGTAAGTAAACAGTTCCCCATAATTGGTGTCAGAAATAGTGCCCCATCATAAGTGTCAGTGGGAGGAATAGTGCTCCATCACTGGTTTCAGTGGGAGGAATAGTGATCTATTGTTGGTGTCAGTGGGAGGAATAGCGCCTCATCATTGGTGTCAGTGGGAGGAATAGTGTCCCATTGTTAGTATCAGAGAAAGGACTAGTGTTCCATCATTGGTGTCAGTAGGAGGAACAGAGTGGCAGGAGCCATGGCCCACTGTTGCTGACAGTGTGTGTGTGTGTGTGTGTGTGTGTGTGGGGGGGGGGGGCCCCAAGGGCTGGATAAAAGCAAGCAGAGGGCCACAGTTTGGAGACCACTGATTTAGAAGGTTAAAATGTTACTAAACCCAGTAATATGAAAATAGTTCATCTGACCCCCCCCCCCCAGCAGTGCCCACGGATTATAAATCTTCTTTTTACATTAAAATACTGCCACTATATACCTTTTTGGCTGATCTGTATACCACGGTCACATTATAAACTGCAGGGTCTGCCTCAATGCTGAGTTTTCGTGTAGTAGGAGATTTCCACTATAACCTGTATACACGCCCACATGTGTGATGTCATGTGACCTGGCTAGCTCTGAGAACAAGGAAATGTTCTCTCCAGCAATAGAGACCAAACTGAGCATGTGCAGCTTTACTACCCTCACTGTGTCTTATCTGGCCTTGCCAAGAGAAACCCTGCAGGAGGGGAGGATCTGTCCATACAGGATCAAAGAGCCTTTTTACACAATGCAGAGGATTAACCCCTTAAGTTCCACAGTGAGTATAACAAGCATGCTATACTGCATATACAGACAGATTTTACTGTTGTGGGTTTAGTAACACTTTAATGTAATCAATGTAATGTATTCAGTTAAAAGAGAAGTATGGGTTTCTTTTTTTTCCCCCCAGCTACACTTGCTTAGGTGGATGCAGCATCTGTCCCCCAGCGCCTCTGCACTGAAAACCGAGCCATCGAACATTGCAGATGACTCGGTTTTCACAGCCCCATGAGCAGAGCTCTCTGCTCATCTCCCTCCGCTCTTATTGGAGCTCTGGGCTGTGGAGGGACGGAGTGGGTCTTCTCAGGCTCTCAGTGGCTCGCTGAGAGGCTGACACGGGTGTCAGTCCAGGCTCCTGGCAGATCCAGACTCCCATTGTAGGGATGACGCAGTGCCTGACTAATATCCGTGAAGTCAGCAGAGAGCGGACTTCAGTACCGCCTGGGACAGCAACAGCCTGGGACAGATACCTGCAGGAATCCCGAGGAAGAAGTGAAGATTGAGGTCATTTTTTAAATTAGAATCCTGACAAAAGTTGAAAACAATGGAAGTGTATGGGAGATTCAATAGATTGCTGTTCCCATAAAACGTTCCCTGAACACTATTTACAGTGCAGTGCTGTTCAAAAACACATTAACGTAGTCAGTGGTTATCTTTATGGATAAATAGCTTGTTGATTATGCCTTATCTATATTTAATAGCAAGAAAAAAGTTTTAAGATATTATGTATTTACATATTATGATACTGTGGGTATAACAGAAACTTGGCTTGACAAAGGGTATGACTGGAAAATACATTTGAAAGTCTATTGTGTGTTTAAAAAGGATAGAAAAGGTAAGGAAGGATAAAAAAACATTTGTTTATTGTAAAATCATGTTCAAGACTAGCTCAAAAATACAAAATATCTATAACAACTGTGACAGCTTGGATGTTGAATAGCCATTAATATATACAGTGGAATTGTAAATAATCAATGCAATGTACCTTTTTCAGGGGCTTGTTACAAGCCACATTATATACATGCTTAAAGCTAAACGCTAGACAAGTATCAAAATACACATATTACAGTAAATATGTATCTGAGAGTGGTTTTAGCTGACAAAGGATTTGTATTTCTCTCCATCCAGGTCTGAGATTTACACAGCTCTGCCTCTCAGGGCAGCCCTGTCTGGAAAGGGCATGAGAGCTAATTTTTTTTCTCTCTACTGTAGTCGACCAATAATTACAGGTATTGCACCTAGCCTGTGACTAAAGGGTAAAGAGGTAACACGTTTACAAGCTCATCACTCTTTTCTCCTTAGAATATGAACTTACTGGCTTCTTGGGCTGCTTCTCCCTTTCCCAGTCTGAGCTCTGCTATACAGAGGATGGCAGGAGGCCGATACCAAGTTAAATTCAACTCTAATGTTTGTTTTATATCTGCTTGGAGTTCAGTTTTTAGTTCAGTTTTTGAAATAGAAACCTTATTATAGACAATTCAAATTATCCAGCTATTGATCGGGACAGTGCTACTAGTGGTTGGAGTAAAACAGGTCGATTTGTGTTCTACATTACAACTAGAGGTGAAACTGCTAGATATGACCACTTCTAATTACAGGAGAATTTATGAAATGTGCAAAATTGAAACATTAGAGCAATAGTAACTGCGACATGATAAAAACTAAGTTATATTGAGTTAAAAAAAAGTAGAAAGAAAATTACTATTTAAGTAAAGCAAATTTAACATGTATTGTAGGTAAACCCAAAAACACGCCTTATAGCCTTTAGGCTCCATACACAATTGTGTGACTTGTCATGCAACTTTGAACATCAAAGTCACATGAGAAGTCATTCCCCATGTTTTCCAATGATAACTATTCATATATGTGTGACTTAAAGTTGCAGCAACTTCAAAGAAGTTAATGCACTACTTTTGTCCGACTTTCATGCAATGTGAGGGCCATAGACTTCAGAAGTTGCATGAAAGTAGTACCTGAATGTTATACAATGCAATTTGTGTGCAACAGTTGTCTATTATCACTGGTCAAAACCAAAGTCATATCCAAGTTGCACCCATCCAAAGTTGCATCAAAGTTGTGTCAAAGTTACATCAAAGTTGCACTCCAAAGTAGGTGCAACTTTGGAGTTGTACAAGTGTGAATGGAGCCTGAGGTTGGGTTCACACTTAGACCCCTTTCACACTTGTGCGACTTGTCCTGCAACTTGGGACTGATAAGTCGCACGACAATTCGCACTCCATGATTTTCAATGCGTACCGTTCATATCTGTGCAACTTCAAGGCGCAGTGACTCCAAAGTAGTCCCTGCACTACTTTGGTCTGACTTTGATGTGACTTGAAGTCCATAGACCTCAGGATTACACAGGCATTGCTTCAAGTCGCATCAAAATTGCGGCAAAAATTGTGGTAAAATCGCACGACTTTGAAGTCGCACAAGTGTGAAAGGGTTCTAAGGCTACTTTCACACTGAGGCAATTTTCAGGCGCTTTCTCGCCAGAAATAGCCTTTAGAAAGCGGCTGATAACCGCCTTCCATTCATTGCAGTGCCTCTCATCACACTAGGGCGGTGTGCTTGCCGGATGTTACAAAAAGTTCTGCAAGCAGCATCTTTGGGGTGGATTGGGAGCGCTGTAACCAGCGCTCTCAAAAATGCCCCTGCCCATTGCAATGAATGGGCAGAACTTCTAAAGCACCTGAAAAGCGGTTTGAAAGCGCCACAAAACCAGACTTTTTACCATTTTTTTTTTTGGTAAAAAGCTCCCCGCTAGCGGCTAAAAAGTGCCCCAAAAACAGTGCTTAAGCGCCTGCAAAAATGAGCGGCGCTTTGGCGCTAACGGCACAGGCGATCAGTGTGAAAGGGGTCTTATGCAATTTGGATCAATTCGCATGACAGAAGATTGTGACCGGCTCTCTATGGATCCGGTTCACACATCTCCGTGGCGGCTACAGAGGGGATTGCACAGGAGTCCTGTGCGTCTTTGGCTCTGTTTCAGGTCTGAATTCAGGCAAAAATTCAGGCCTGATTTGTCCCTGAAACAGAGAACAGGGGACACACCGGACCCCCTGCCTTGAGCCGCATGCAAAGTTAGTGTGAACCCAGCCTTAAAGAATATGTTAACCCAACATTTCATATTCCTGATATGTGTCTGCTGTACCATGAACTTGTATGAAAAAGTATCCTGTTCTCTTTGTATTGCTTCCTATGTGTGAAATCCCTGGTGTTCCTGCCAGTCCCTTTGCTTTCCTGTTAAAAACTGACCACACTAAGCATGAGAGCACAGCGTGGTCAGTTCTCTAGCTGTGCTACTCTCCTCCAATGATCAGACTTGTTGCGTGTCCTGAGGACACGTTAGGGGAGACATCGGCGGTGCCTCTACACACTTGGCCTAGGTATCTCTCGGCCAGTGTTAGAAGACAGTACGCTTAACTAGGTTTAACGTATTCTGGGGAAAG
>BLSH010000756.1:1444876-1457678 GCA_018402905.1 Glandirana rugosa | reverse complement strand
TTTTGATGCTCAGTCCCCCAGTCAGACACCCAGTACATCATATACATAATTATATAGCGGCATGGCCATTTTTAAACTTCTTATCTGCTTGAGCTGTGAAGCGTCTTTCCCAGCCCTGCCGTATTTTGGTAATCCGTTTATCAATACACGGGATTATGAGAATGAATTTGAGGATCAGCACGACACACGGGATGACCAGAGAGAGCGTATAGGCAGGGGGCATATACCATTTGAAATTAGTCACATTCAGGAACCTGTTCCAGCCAAACACAAATGCGTGTCCTGTGCACAGCACCAGGGTGAGGTATCCGAGCTTGGACTGAAAAGAGAAGTAATCACATTGTTAGGAATCATTATGAAGACCAAAGGGAATGAAAATCTATTTTCAAAGGATAAGTATGCCAAGAAAACCAAAAACAAAAATTAAATATATTACAGCTTACAGTCCTTAGATATGGTGGCTGCATCTGTTTTCTTTATTTTTTTAGCCTAAAAACATTATCGGCAAGTACAGAAAATACATGTTGATCTTGCCAGAAATGCAGTGTGCTTGTCACTTCCCGTGAGCTGCACCCAAGAATATCTTCATTCCTGGCTTTCTTTTGTAAACTGACAATGGCCATGCCCCCCCATGTAATGTAGATGAAGAGATCTTTTGAAACGCTTTAGCTGGTATAGCAGCCTCTAGTGTGCTACTAGATTACCGCAGGCAAAGTTATGTTTGACTCATGGTTATCTTGTGAGTCTGAAATTGGGTCAGGGCTTACAGCAGGTCAGGCTGGATGACTCACAGGGGCAGGTCTCTGGTACCTCCCCTGGATCTGGAAGTTTGGAGAAGCTTCTAGAAGTTAGTGGGCTGAGGGCAGGAGGGCTGATCTGCATACTTGACAGAACTTGACCAGTCCCCTGGCATAATGTCCTGGCAGGGTGGCTGAGTCAACCCTTAAATATGGTGAAGCCATGCCAGCAGGGGAGTCGGGTGGAAGGTGGAGTGATGAGGAAGCTGTCGGTGGCCTAGGAGGGGCCCCCTAGGTCTGGGGGGGCATTGCCTTTAGGCTGGCTTAGGAAGATCCATTCGCCATCTGATTTGAACATAAATCTTGCCTGAGAGCAGCGGGAGCAAGGAGGACAGAGCGCGTACATCAGCACACCCAGGGATTCACAAGGGGAGAGACTGCCATATGTAGCAAGCTTTCAAAGGACAGCGCTGTGCTTAACCTCTTATCCCTTGTCCTGGGGGATCTTTGGGGCAGCTGGGTGGGCTGGTAGTCATGCAGCCAGGAGGGCTGGTAGTTCCTGCAGGCAGGGGAGCTGGGAGCAGTTCTACAAGAGTAGAGGAGATACTCCTGTATGCAGCTTTTCAATATTTTGTGCTACTTTCCAAAAGGGGTTGAGAGCTTCTAGTCTGTAAGGAACGTTGCCGCTGATCCAAGAGACCGGGTGCTTCTAGCAAGGAGAGCAGGCTAGGATCTTTTCTCTGTACATAGCAAAGGAAGTTTGTCCTCATCTGTTGTTCTTCAAGTCAAATTGGGCATCTCATAATCCCTACTCCCTATCCAAGTTGTTTTCCCCAATAAAACATTAAAAAACAAGCCCATGGACTGATTTCTTCTGTCTGGGTGCAAGTTGAAAATGCATGTTGCCTGGCTGTGTGGGGATAGGGGAACCATTCATCAGCAGCTTGTGCGGGAGTAGTGCTACACTAGCAAGTCTTGGTGACACCAGGGTCGTGTTGATAGTCTACCTTATGAAGGATACCCTGCTACTCGGTCCGGTCTACAATGCATTAGCATTTGGCAATTGTGAGTATGCACTCTTCACTTTGTTTTTTTTCCAATAAAGTTGTATCTGGTAATGCACTAAGCCTTTGTGCTTTTTTTTGTATGCTTACCAAGATGTGACTAGAAGTGATATTTGTATGGTCTATACCACAGCTCTTATAGACATTATAAAGCGCTTAGCACTATCGTGTAATTCAGAGAATATATTCATATCTGTAGTCCATATCAGGACAGCAGCCTAGGGTGACAACCATTGCTCCCTTTATGGATACAGTGGAGGTATGACGTAGCCACCCAGGAACAGGAAATGTGTTATTTGCAGGATTACCAAGTGAAAATATAGCAAAAGAAACTTAAAAAAAGAAAACAAATGCAGGCATCACACCCAGTACTAGTAAACAGCAATATATTACATTTTCTTTCTTGAATTTAGATATACTTTAATTAAAGTAGATTCAGTGCTGGCTCACACTGTAGAAATGTCAGACATTGCATGTGATACGCACCGCACTGCTGTGCAGATCACATGCGATGTCGTGCAATGGGAATTCAGCCATACAGATTGTATGGATGAATTTGCACTGCATTCAGACCAAAATCGTGCAGGACCCTTTTTTTTTGTTCACACCCATGCGATCCGATTCCTGTCCGAATTCAAAGTTGGCACTGTGATATGCGAACCGATCTAGGGGTGTCATTAACTTTCTATTGACACCTGCAGTGTGAACTGCCTGTGAATTCTAAGCTATGTGGGAACCTGCACTGGAATTGCACTGGTTTCCCGCAATGCGCTGGTGTGAATGGGCACTTCGTTTACAGTTCACCTTTTGTAATAATACTTCTGCATTCAGGGTAAAGGACCCATAAGGAGTAAAGTTGACCCATAAACTCTATAAACTATTATAGATACCCCACCCTTCCCAAAAAAAAAAAAAAAAATTATGAATAAATAATCTGACAACTAAAAATTATGTGTGGGAAAACCAGATTAGTTCATATTATAAAATAAGGTTAAGTACACTTTGCATATACTAAGGTGGATTTATTTTTTATTTACTGTTGGTAGCTAGAGACATAACTAGAACCTTCAGGGTCTGATGCAAGAAACCATGAAGGGGCCCCTAACCCTTGGCCAGAGCCCTTCTCTCTGAGCCCAGGGCCCTTCCCTCTGGGTGCGGGGCCATTCCCACTAATTCCTTTACTCCTGTCACTGGGCCCTTTATTATGGTCCCACAGCGCGACCCTTATACATGCACTGCATTTGACCCCCTTCCTTCTGTCTTGGGGCCCCTCCACAGTGGTGGAACCGCAGGGCCTGGTAGCAAGTGCAACCTTTGTGACCCTGGTAGTTCTGCCAATAGTTTTTTATTTTTGTTATTTTTTTTTTATCTTATTTTCACCATTTTTTTAGGAGCCCTATTGGGCGGCTTTGATGAGATATCAGGGATCTAAACAGACCTCTGATGTTTTGCCTTTAAAACAGAGAAAGGAGATTGAGGACACAGCCCTCAGTCCCCATCTCTGCAGCCTCAGCTGCACAAAATAAGTGAACAGGAGTAGCTCTGTACAGTCTCCCATTCATTCACAAACTGAAGTATAGTAAACACAGTTTACCGTGCTTCAGTTATGAATGGACACAGGAGTGATTGGTACCGATCACTCACTATGTTCATTCAGAAAGTAAGGGGCTAGTAAATGACACATTTCCCGGCCCCTTCCCCACTCTCCATCCTGACACATCCCCCGACGCTTCTGGCAAGAGGGAGGGGGAAGCAGACTGAGTTGTGGGGGGACTAGGAAAGCACCTGCAATAACCTGGATAGGAGGGGTGGAGAGCTCAACAGGCCCCCTAAAAAGTAGGGTTGGGTTGCAACTGCGACCCCTGTAGTTACACCCCGTTGGTAGCAAATAAATAAAGGCGTGTGTATATAGGGGGTTGGGTGTTGCCTTGTTCTGCACAAAAAACACATGAGATGATAGCTTTGATAGCTGATACAGATGGTTTGTGCTGTATATCATATATAGTTCTGATTGGTTGTTATAGCCTTTGTGTTTTGTCCTTGACCTGCTTATTGAACATGGTCAAGAGTAAGATTGAGATTGGCCATAATATGAGCAGAATTTGCACGTTGTATTATCGAGGTGACAGGCCACTGTGTAAGAAGACTGAATTATCTATCATACCTGGACAAAGCGGAATTCTCTCCAGTTGACAGCATTACTAACAGATGGCAATGATGTTATTCCGAGGAGAACATAGAAGAAGAATCCCAGAATTCCCAGGGCTATGTATAAGTCTGACCTCCAGGCCGTGACTGTTGAGAAGGGGCTGGTTTCATTATTCTTGACCTGTTGAAGATGGTTCATAGTTTAATCATGCTGGAATCAATAGACATGTGTGGTTCGTTTCGTTCCGAATAAATATTTGGACAAATTTTTCGTTATGCGGAGATTCGGATATATCCAAATACCTGAATTACAGTATAAAAAACGTTTACGGAGTGCTCCGAAGAACAAACAAAAGTTTTCCAAATTTCCTAAATTCGAATCCAGTCGAATTCGAACTGTAAACATATTTCTAAAATCAAAGACTGTGTGTGTTATTAGAGTACCATTTTGAAATAATGCTGTTTTTGTTAAACCAAAGGTGATTTAAAGATTAATTGTAATCATTTCATACTGATATTTCTTTTGTTTGTTCACTTTGCTGCATTCAAATCGAAAAATAAAAAAAACAAAAGTTTTTGATTCGACCGATTCAAAATTTTTTGATTCGGTTGTTTCAAATAAAAAAAAAATCTGTAAATTCGAAGAAAATTAGAAAAAGACATAATTATATGTTATATTATATTATATATATATTACATTATACGAATTGAACGGATCAAACAAGTTTAAGGAGACTAAATAACTAGATTCATGAATCTAAACGAAATGAAACAAAAATAATTTTTCCGGCATGCACATGTCTAGGAATCAATACACCATTGAGATTTTGTTTTTCAAGACAATATAGCCAAGAGTAAGCCTTGTTTGTGCCAAAATAAAGGATATGTATTACTTTGTTATCTTACAGTAAGTATTGACAAAGTTAAAGCTGAAGCACTAGGCCCATAACTGATATAAAATTTGCTCCAGCCCATTAGGTGTAATATTGGTAATATTGGTGAAAACATAAGAAGGAGCTCCAACAGCATAATTCTGTATTATTAAAAAATAATACAAATGCAAAAGTAGGATATTTAAAAAGTGCACTAAGCCCTATGAAGTTCAACTGGAAGATTTAGCATTCGGTTAATAACCTCTCTATGGTAGTGGATATCACAAAGTGTTAGATACACGGTCCAACGGAGTTGGACTATTGAGAGTATTTAACCACTTGCTTACTGGGCACTTAAACCCCCCTCCTGCCCGGACCAATTTTCAGTTTTCAGAGCTGTCCATATTTGAATGACAGTTGCGCGGTCGTGCGATGTTGTACTCAAACAAAATTGACGTCCTTTTTTTTCTCACAAATAGAGCTTTCTTTTGGTGGTATTTGATCGCCTCTGCGGTTTTTATTTTTTGTGCTATAAACAAACAAAGAGCGATGATTTTGAAAAAAGAACAATATTTTTTACTTTTTGCTATAATAAATATCCAAAAATAAAAAAACTAATTTATTCATCAGTTTAGACTGATATATATATTCTTCTACATATTTTTGGTAAAAAAAATCACAATCGGCGTATATTGATTGGGTTGCGCAAAAGTTATAGTACAATATAAACAAAAAAAGTTATATATACAAACTATGGACATTGGTTTATGGTGTTTTTATTATTATTATTTTTTTTACTGGTAATGGTGGTGATCTGCAATTTTTATCGGGACTGTGATATTGCGGCGGACATGTCGGACGTTTTTGACACTTTTTTGGGACCAATGACATTTATACAGTGATCAGATCTAAAAATAGACACTGATCACTGTTTAAATGTCATTGGCAGGGAAGGGGTTAACACTAAGGGAGCAGTGAAGGGGTTAAATGTGTTCCCTGTATGTGTTCTAACTGTGGGAGGGCGGGGCTAACAGGGACATAACAAATCTAACTGATCCCGATCACAGGGATCAGTAGATCTGTCATGCCCCCCCCTCACAGAGCGGGGAACCGCCATGTTTACATCAGCAGTTCCCCGTTCTGGCTCTCTGTGACCAGATTGCGGGTCTCCGGTGGACATCGAGTCTGCCCGACCCGCGGGCGCGCCTGGTGCGAGCCGAAGGAGAGGACGTCTATTGATGGCCACCCGGCAAAGCAGATCTGCGCTTCCAGGGTTTTTTTGTCAAAGTTTAACTAAACAAGCTGAAGTTAGAAGCTGATTGGCTACCACGCACAGCTGCACACAATTTTGTTCTCACCAATTTTAATAAATCAATCCCATTAGATCATATAAGCATTATGGTTTGTTACATGTCAATAACTGATCTAAAGCCTCGTACACATGGTGCGACAGTCGTACGACCAGACGTCTAAAATCGTATGTTGGCTGTTGTGTCTCGCATACTGACGTTCACTAAGCGATCGTACAACCAAGCCTAACGTAGTGACGCGTTACGAGCGTATAAAGAGGAAGCTCAGGTGCATGTGATTTGTGAATTAGGAACGTAGGTTTACACGTACGGACACTTCTCGGCTTCACGACTCGTCTGTACACATGGTACAACAGTCGTATGACCGTTTGTTGTACAACAAAAGTTTTCTAGTCTGCTCATCCAACTTCTGTTGTACGACCGTCACACGTCGGCTGTTCTAATTGCGCGTACTAACGGTCGGATGATCGTACAACAAGCTATTGTACGACCGTTTTCATACGACTGTCGCACCGCGTGTACGAGGCTTAAGTCTGAGTCATGCAGGCAGATAGTATCCTCTGATACTATCCACTTCTCTTAGTATACATTTCCTTTAAACTTCAACCAACCTACCTGTGTTATGGTGTTGGTGGCTATCCTGTGCCTTACGTAATATCGAATTGGAATCACCAGAGTGTAGATGGCATGGAGAAAGGCATAGGACAGGGCTACCAATCCCATCTGCTTCCTACACAACATCCAGCGGTCCAGCCAGTTGGGGAACCGGCTGTACTTCGTGCCACGATACAGCTGAATGATTGCGGCAAACACTCCTGGAAGGTAGACCAAGGCCAGAAGTATGAGAGAGACAATGGGGAACACCTTGTTCGGAATCGAGATGGCCAGTCGGAAGGAGATATCTTTTTTAAGGACTACCGCAGAGTAGATAACGTCATTGATCACACAGTAAAGAAAAACAAGAACAGTTAGTCCTGCGCATAGGTAGATGGGGAGTCTCCACATAGGGAAAAGCTGGAGGGGGTAATTCTCTATTTCTTTAGCTGCCCCTAATGATCCATTATCTTGTGGTGTCAACCCAATGGCACGGGCAATGTCCATCACTTTCTGTTTGGCTGCATTGTCATCTGAGCACACAAAGACCTGCAGTAGAAAATTCACACATTAGTAAGTAAAGAAGTACTCAAAATGGCTTATGATACATATTTTTTGTGTTTTCTGGTCTTTAACTCCAGTGCTCTTTGCTGGCAAAGAGGAGTACAAGCCATACCCACTGTGTTTGTTCATTTTCTTTTAATCGAACGTGGAGTTTTCCTTTATTGGCTCTACCATTAGAGTACAACACAGCAGTGACCTTGCAGTGCTGGTGTTCAATTACTGCCAGTGATGCAAGTCCACCAGAGACACATAGGGGTTGATGTACTAAAGGCAAATAGACTGTGCTCTTTACATGTGCAGTTGTACTGCCCAAGCACATTTGCTCTAGAGCTTTGTAAATAAGGGAAAGACCCGCTGACTTCCATCATCCAATCATGTGCAAGCAAAAATGCTTTATTTTCCCTGCATGTGATTGGATGTTCTTTGCAAAGTGAATCTTTACCTCATTTACTAAGCTCTGCAGCAAATGCCCTTGCAGAGTGCAACTGCACAGTCTATTTTGAGTAAATAAAGCCCATGGTGTTCATATGGTGTCCTCATGATGCTTGAATGGGTCTCCTCTAGGTGTGCTGGTTTGCTCTCATTCTCCAAAAACATAGTGGTAGGGTAATTGGTTTATGCCAATACTGACCCCCATGTGTATATTTTTACAGTAATGTGGTCAGAACATAAGAGTAGTGACTATTTCGACATGATCTATGTGTTGCAAATATGTAAATATAATTGTCAGCTTTCCTGCAATAGTCAATAATTACCTGTCTGCTGGCATCCAGAGTTCCAGACTGCAGAGACCATGCTGACACCGTGTTAAATGCTTTGACCACTTTAGCCCCTGGTAACATCTGTGCAAGGTATTCCGCATTGGATTCTGGGTACTGGTTTATCTTCAGGTTGTTGCTGACATCCACTAAGACTTTTCCATCCAAAACATCTTCAAGATTCCTGAGAAAAGGACTATAATGGTCCCTCTGTACGGCCAAAATGATAAGCGGGCATTTTTGTGCTGCCTCGGCATGGCCAAGCACTTCCACCCCCTTGGGAAGCAAATTAGCCCTTGCAGGGTTTCGGCTCCCAAATATCACATGGAAGCCACTCTGTAGCAATTTGAATCCAAGTGATCGGCCAAAGTCCCCAGTTCCAAAAATACAAATGCTGTTGTTCGTTTCAGTTGAATTCAAGTTTAGAGGGGTCAGATCGATCCCATTGGTTTCCATTGTCTGAAAAAGACAAATATAATGTTACAAGTTATCGTTTCTGCTCTGCAAGCATGCAACATGGGGATAAGAACTTCCTTCTTGACCAGAGGTTTAAGATTTTGCATATAGAGCTGTTCTGTTTTAGGGGCTTGTTCACACTGTGGTGCGGGGAAACCCATGTTCCGTGCGCGTTTCCCATACCAGATTCAAAATGCACTGGGTGTGCGATTTGCTGTGAGTATCAATGTAATCTTAATATCACCCCAAATGCACATTGCAAATGCAGACTATTTGCCTGCAATGGATCGCATGCAACTGCAGTATGATTCGATCTGGTGCAGTGCGATTTTGAAAAGTAGTGTATGTGCAGTGCAGTGGTGCGATCCAGTGCAAACTCATTCAAATGAATAGACTGAAAATGGCACCACACTGGGTCACACAGGAATCCCACAGGAGATTCAGGTGTAAACCAGCCCTTAGGCCCCATTCACACCTGAGCACAGCAGGAACATCGTTTTTTTGCGCATTTTTCATATGCTAACATGCGCTGCGCCTAGAGCAACCCATTCATATTTACCCTACGTGGGACAAAGACCCTGAAGTAGCTCCTGAACCTTTTCGGTCATGGAGTGTCACGTGTATTTGTGCGACCCACAACTTTAGCTCCTTTGCAGTGTGTCTCTGAAACACATGGCAAAACACACATTTCTATTCTTTTTTGTTTTTTTGCGAGTTTAGCAAACGCCCAGGTGTAAGTGCAGCCTCAAAGAGTTTTCTATTTACGTATGTAGGTATAGCTTACGTTTTTTGAGTAGGGAAGGGTTGAAAACCCCCGTCAGTTTATTATTTACTGCCTATATACCTTTGGGCTGATTTCCCTTGACTTTCTCAGAGATGCAGCAGGAAGGGAGAGAAAACCCCTTCAAAGTAAGATAGCTGTCACCAGAACAGGTGCCCCATTGGAAGATTTACCCTCATCCCTTGTTTTGATGACAACACTCAGCTTCCACATGTTAATCAACCTGCCAGCCATATTCATTATCTTAGGGTCTCAAGGTCTCACATTTATAAGGCCCCATTCACATCTAGCGGCATTGATGCATTGTGTTTTTAATGCTTTTTTGTGCTTTTTGTAGCATGTTTTTGGAGTGACACCATTTGTTTGAATGGGCTGCCCTCTGCTCCAAAAAATGCACCAAAGCAGCTCCGGTACCTTTTTTGGAGCCAACTTTGGTATGTTTTTGGATAGCTTGATTTCAGGCTTTTTTCACGAGTTTTGTCATGTGACAAAATGCCCACTTTCATAATGCATTTGGGATATTATTAGGTAATAATAGCACCCAAAAGTGCATTGCGTATTTTTTTGTGCATATGTAGGGCCTAAGGATCCTACATATACACAAATCAGCACCCCCGTCCTTTGAAGTAATGGTAACTGCATTTGCTGATCTAATGGGTGCCTACTTGAAAATAATAGCTGAAGTTTTGCTACCATAAGCTGTCCATACATTATATGATTTCCCTAGATTAGAGATACAGGATTTTGCCTCATGGGGTAAGGATGATCATGAGAAAAGTGAGAGATCAGCCCGGAAACACATGGGAGGAGCTTGTGAATGATCTCAAGGCAGTTGGGACCACAATCACCAAACAAACCATTGGTAATACAATACACTACCATGGATTGAAATTCTGCCCCCCCCTCCTCAAGAAGGCATATGTAAAGGTCCATCTGAAGTTTGCCAATGAACATCTAAATGATTTAGAGAAGTATTGGGAGAAAGTGCAGTGGTCAGATGAGACCAAAATTGAGCTCTTTGGCTGTAACTCGACCCGCTGTGTTTGGAGGAAGAAAAATGCTGACTATGACCCTAAGAACACCATCCCTACAGTCAAGCATGGAGGTGGAAACATAACGCTTTGAGGCTGTCTCTCTGCTAAAGGTACAGGCCAACTTTGCAGCATTGAAAGGCAAATGGACGGGGCCATGTATTGTAAAATCTTGGATGAGAACCTTCTTCCCTCAGCCAGAACACTGAAGATGAGTTGTGCATGGGTCTTCCAGCATGACAATGACCCAAAACATACCGCCAAAGCAACAAAGGAGTGTCTCAAGAAGAAGCACATTAAGGTCATGGAGTGGCCTGCCAGTCTCCAGACCTTAATCCTATAGAAAATTTATAGAGGGAGCTGAAACTTCGAGTTGCCAAGCGACAGCCAAGAAACCTTAAGGATTTAGAGAAGATCTGTAAAGAAGAGTGGACCAAAATCCCTCCTGAGATGTGTGCAAACCTGGAAACCAACTACAGGGCTGGCCCAAGACATTGTACTGCCTGGGTCCAAGAATTAAATGCTGCCCCCCCCCAAAAAAAAAATCACGCCCACCAAAAGGCCCCCACATCCATTATTTTATATCATGATAATTAAAACTAAAATGTAATTTATCAGGAAGTCAGATTTACATGCAACAACACCTTGTCTATATGCAAAATGATATGACATACCATTATGTTCAATTCCAAGGGGTGGGCTAGGGCAGTATAGGGGGAGGAAATAGCAGTATATAGACAAGCTAGGGCAGTATAGGGATGGGCTAGGGTAGTATAGGGGCAGGTGGAGCAGCCCAGGGGGGCAGTTGTCATCATGACACACAAAACTGCTGGAAAAAAATCTTGGTCAATTTGCTGGGTAAATATAAGAGAAGGAGAGGCAGCCGTGGTTTAATTTGTTGCCCCTCTCAAAGTGCTGCCTGGGTCCTATGGACCCACTGGTCCTGACCAACTACAAGACATGTCTTAACTCTCTGCTTGCCAGCATGGGTTTCTCTGCCAAGTACTAAGTCATGTTTTGCTTGGGGATCAAATACTTATTTTACTCACTGAACTGCAACTCAATTTATAACATTTGTATCGTGTTTTTATCTGGATTTTTGGTTGATATTCTGTCTGTTATTAAAATAAACCTATGATAAAAATTATAGACCCTTAATTTCTTTGTAAGTGGGCAAACTTACAAAATCTGCAGGGGATCAAATCTAGAGTGTGGATGGAGGAATCTCCTCTGCTGGCTTGGTGTTCTGACAGGTCAGAGGACTTCCCCTATCCTTGTGAGCAAGCCAGGAGTGGTGAAATGCGTCAAGGAAGTATGATTTTTGAGTGGAGACATTGTTGCATGCAGTCAATTCATTAAATAATACTGTATTTCAAGCGTTTGAAGAAGACGGTTTTACATGACACCGGTATGCGGTCATCCAGTTTTTCCACCTTGCTATGCCCAGCCAAGTCAGTGGAGTCAATCATCATATTAAAAGGACCACTTTAAAATCTCAGAAGGTAGAAGAGTGGGGCCAAGATCAATTTTAAAAGGAAAAGTTAAGCTTTGTACAGAACTTCATCTGCCAATATATCGGTTTCTGCTGATGATTTTGACAAGCGGGTTTCATTCAAGGTAACCTCTGCTTATGTTTTTGTTGTCATCTGCTCATTTTTAATTGCCCATTTTTGTGTCAGATTTACTTTATCGCTATAATTACCTTGTAGGTTAAATGATTGTTTATACTGATAAAATGTCAGAAAAACAATCATGTCTAGAGAATGATTTGTCAACAAGTTGGAAAATCATTTTGACAGGTATCTCTTTTTATCTGTCATCAGTAATCATCTTTGCACTTAGAAGACTGTGAAGTTGTTTGTGTAGGTTAAAAAAACATTAGCCAAATTTTCTCTAAATCTTCCCAAAATTGTTCTAAGCATCTATAGTCGGTATATACCTTTATAACAGCCAGTTCAAACACATTAAAGTGTTACTAAACCCACAACAATGAAATTAATTGTATATGCAGTAAAGCATGCTTGTTATACTCACTGTGGAACCTAAGGGGTTAATCTTCCACCTTGTGTAAAAAGGCTGTTCGATCCAGTCTTCTCTGATCCTCCCCTTCTTCCACTGTGCCCAAACCTTTTGATAGTACAGAGCCTTGGGGCACTCTGCACATGCTCAGTTTGGTGTGTATTGCTAGAGAGTTTTTTTGAGTACGTGAGAGGGTTTTTTTGAGAGATCGTTATGTGTGGTTTGACTCGTACACGTCTCACGGGGTTCCGAGACATGATAGTTTTCCAAACCCGTGTCACCTTCTTCCCCTCCTAGTCTCTTCTGACCTAGCTTGTCGGAAAAATGTGTTCCACCTTCTAATTGGGGAATCCAAGGTGTCACTCATATTGTTCGTACGAAATGACGTATATGTTAATTAAAGTAACAACACCCAAATCATTGTGAAATTACACAAACTTGACCGACAATATTTCCATATATGGCTGA
>BLSH010000756.1:1403564-1424207 GCA_018402905.1 Glandirana rugosa | reverse complement strand
TCCTATTTCTCTGTTTCTAGAGACTGCCCTGTGTTTTACTCGCCACTCAGGTATACCCAGGGCATTGGTTACCCCACTTGGGTCCCCAAATGCGCTAGAGATCGCAGAGATCTGGGTCTGGACAAGGTTCATATGGAACTCTACCCTTTCCCATAGGACCTCTACTACTGGGGCTGTAACAGCAGAGATAGTTCTCATGTTCAGAGTGGATATCAGGACCTCCTGGCCTTAGCATAACAGGGTTAGCTAGCTGCAAAAATAACTTGGAGCGGATAGCAGGAGGAATATTAACCCACACAGAAAACCCTTTTAAGCCATATGACGCTGGAACAGCAGAAGCCTTAGACACCTCAGCAGGCAGGAGTTGAACCCAGTCAACAGAGTCCAACTTGACAGCAAGTAGTGAATTGGCATAGTCCAGAGGGGCGACAGCCCCAGCATAGTCCAGAGGGGCGGAAGCCCGGGAATCAGCATAGCCCAGAGGGGCAACAGCCCAGGAATCAGCAAAGCCCAGAGGGGTGACAGACCAGGAATCAGCAAAGCCCAGAGGAGCGACAGACCGGGAATCGGCAAAGCCCAGAGGGGCGACAAACCGGGAATCAGCATAGCCCAGAGGGGCGACAGACGGGGAATTAGCATAGCCCAGAGGGGCGACAGCCCGGGAATCAGCATAGCCCAGAGGGGCGACATCCTGGGAATGAGCATAGTCCAGAGGGGCGACAGCTCAGGAATCAGCATAGTCCAGATGGGCAACAGTCTGGAAATGAGTGCAGCCCAGGTGAGCGGCAGCCCAGGAATCAGCATAGTTCAGGTGGGCGGCAGCCTGGAAATCAGCACAGTCCAGGTAGGCGGCAGACTGCAGATCACCTGTGGCAGGCTTGACAACGGATGACTACAAGGAGGAGGCATGGACACCATTGGCAGGCGGCAGCATGGAGGAGGCATGGACACCATCAGCAGGTGGCAGCATGGAGGAGGCATGGACACCATCAGCAGGCGGCAGCATGGAGGAGGCATGGACACCATCATCAGGCGGCAGCATGGAGGACTGGACCTCATCAGCAGGCGGCAACATGGAGATCTGGACCTCATCAGCAGGTGACAGCATGGAGGAGGACTGGATCTCATCAACAGCAGTCAGCAGCATGGAGGAGGAATGGATCTCATCGGCAGCAGTCAGCAGCATGGAGGAGGATTGGATCAACAGCAGTCAGCAGCATGCAGGAGGACTGGACAGCGGGCACTGGATCAGCATGCAACATGGATAGTGGCAGAATTGTAGGAGCAGGAGAAAAGTTTTGTTGCTTTTTTGGCTTAGCTACTGCAGACCTGCATGTAGTTGCATTGTGCTGACCAGAGTGTGCTGCTGAGGGAAAGGTAGTAACAGTACTGGGAAACATAAAAGGAAGAGAAGCAAAAGTACAGTTAGAAGTCTGAGAGGTTGCTATGGGTAACGATACTGCAAGGGGAGCGTTCAATGGATTGCATACAGAGGAAGTGTGGTTACTGGTAGCAGAAAGTAAGGAACGCTCAGTAGCAGCTGTGGTTGCTAGGGGTAACAGAGAAAGGGATTCTTGATTTTTAGCAGCAGATCTGACTTTGTGACTCATCTAGCACTGGGGATATGATCTCTGACCAAGTTTGTAGCAGAGGTTGAACTAAAGTCAGTTTGTCTTTTCCTTAATTAATGAGTGCACTGCAGCTATGCAATCCAACAACACCTGATTGCTATTATTATTATTGTTAATAGGTTGAATACTGCTGGAGAAAAGACCCTGCACAATGTTTCAGCAACCATCCCAAAAATCCTGCCTGGTACATAGTAAATATGGGGGAATGAAAACATCATGGCCCTGAGAGGTGCACTGCAATAGTAGCTCAGAACAGAAGTGGATCAGGGGTTGTACGTTACTAAGGGAGAATCTGCCCCCAACAGCTAAAGCATGTGCTGTCAAAATGCTTCCCAACAGCTCCTTCTCCGAAGGGTTGCCACATCATCCCTTTAATCCAGGGCGCATATTAATTACACAGGTTCTGAGGCTAATTTAATGCAGATGAGGCACCAAGTGAGTTTAATTACCACCTTAATCAGCCACAGAACCTGTGTAATTAATATGTTTCCTGGATTAAAGGGATGATGTGGCAACCCTACTCCTCAGTGCGATCCTGCCGATGTGAATGACAAATCTTTATCCCCTACTGTAAACTCCACACAACAAATAACCTTCAATCTTAGCATTTTGACAGAGGTAGGCAAAAATTTCAAGCAACTGGCTCCCAGTTCCCAAGTGTAGCAGATCTGGTCGTTGGTGGGCGTCACGATTATGTCAGGGTTCTGCTGCTAGGCAGTACAGATGTTGTTGCTACACCTGAAAACTGAGCCAAAACCACAGAATATCTTAAAAAGGTGAGATTTATTAACAGTGCACAGTAAATAGTGAGCATAAACAAACCCCAGCAAACAAGAACCAAAACCTGACAAAAACACTAACACCTACACTGCAGACTATTGCTAACTCTGTACAAAGGTAGGACAAGGGTACAGCGTATACAGGGAATCAAACTGGATACAAGACAGGGGTACAGCACAAGGCATAGGACAAGAGCAAGGCAGAGCTGTACAGGCTGAAGCAGGATCTCTGGCAACAGTAAGGCAAACTGAATCGTGACGCACCAAGGGAAGTGGCCTTAAATAGCCACTTCCCAGCTGAATTTGGGTGTGGCTGACTTCCACAGCCTGCTGGCTCTTGGGAAACACCTACTGGTGGACACTGGAGCTGCAGCAGACAGCCCAGAGCAGTACAGTGCCCCAGCAGGTGAGCTCCATCCTAACAAGTCCATGCTCTCGTAGAGTTGTTAGTACCTTCTTTACATGACTGCAGTGAAGTTCCAGGGTGGCAGAGAAGATTAGGATGTCATCGAGATACACTATGACAAAATGAACCAGGAAATCTCAAAAGATGTCATTCACCAGGTGTTAGAATGTGGCTGGGGCGTTGCAGAGACCGAATGGCATAACAAGGTACTCAAAATGTCTGAATCGGTTCTAAATGCTGTTTTCCACTCATCTCCAGGTCGGATTCGGCAAGCTTATAGGCCCCCCGCAGATCCAATTTGGTGAAGACCTGCACCATTCGGAACCTTTGGAACAGTTCAGGAATGAGGGGGACCGAGTATCTGTTTTTAATAGTGACTTTGTTAAGCTCCCTATAATCCACACAGGGTCTTAGTGAGCCATCTTTTTTTCAACAAAAAATATGCCGGCTCCAGCAGGAGAGGATGAGGGGCGAATGAAGTCTTTTTCAAGGTTTTCATCTATGTATATTCGGAGCGCCTCTAGTTCTACTTCTGATAATGGAAAAATGCGTCCAAATGGGATTTCTGCCCCAGGAAGTAAGTCTATAGGACAATCAAAAGGTGAAAAGCGTTGGTTTTTCCTTTGTCAAAAACATCTGAAAATTCCTGATAAATGGCTGGAACATTTTGGTGCACATTAGGTGTGGGTTGAATGGTCAGACACTTGGAAGGAGTCAGGAACAAGGCAATGCTGCAAGCAGTAAGCAGAGGAAAAGGAGATCTCTTTCTGGATCCAATCAATAGGGGGATTATGGGCTTGCAGCCAAGGAAGTCCCAAGATGATAGGAAACGGGGAAGCATAGCACATCAAAACAGATGAATTATTGGTGACCTGAGTCTGTAATGGTAAAAATGGGTTGAGTTTCTTGAGTAACAAGTCCAGAACTAGGCAGGGACTCGTATGCCAGATGGACTTCTAGTCTCTTTTTCTTGCTATTTAGAGGAATACAAAGTCTATGAGCAAGAGAAGAGTCCAAAAAACACCTGCAGGCCCTGGAATCAACGATCGGCAGTAGCCGGACCTCCCCTTCCGCCACCTGTAGGGAAACAGGGGGAACAAGGTGAGAGGAAGAAGATCTGGATGCTTGAAAGTTCATGGGAGACAACTTACTGGGTCTCACTGGGCAGCTATGCAGGAAGTGTTCCATTCCTCCACAGTAAAGGCAGAGGTTATCTCTTTGGCAATGTAACTTCTCTTCTTTGGTGAGGGAGGCCTGAACTAGACCCAACCACATGGGTTCCCCTTCTGTAGCAGAGGTTGAGAGTGGTGCTGGAGATGGAGTAGAGACAGATGACACATCATTCAGGTAGGACAGGGAGATTGGAATTTCTACAACCATCGTTCCTGCAGGTGGCGGTCAAGTTTGATGGAGAGTTGTATGAGACCCTCTAAAGTAGCTGGGGTCTCGACCCTGGCCAGTTCATCCTTAAGAGTTTCAGACTGTCCTAGACAATAATGGTACTTAAGGGTCGCATCATTACAGTCAGTATCAGTCGACCATCTACGGAAATCTACGGTGTACTCCTTTGCTGTGCGTTTACCTTGGGTTAAGGTGTGTAAGACAGACTCTGCAGTGGTGGCACATTGAGGGTCATCATACAGTTGGCTCATGGCTTCAAAGAAAGAGTCCACAGAATTGAGTACTGGATCTTTCTATTCAAGTAAATTATGAGCCAAGGCTTGGGGTTCCTCTGATAATAAGGAAATTACAAATCCAACTTTTACAGTCTCTGAACAGTCTCTGTAAAGAAAGTCCTAGGCTGGAGGGCTAGATATAGCATGCAGGTATTCTTAAAGGCCTGGAACTTCCTCCGATCTCCGAGAAATCTTTCAGGTGTAGCTACACGAGGCTCGGGTGGAGGAACCACCATAGAATTAGGAGTAGCGGAACATTCAGGTGCAGAGGCTTCTGATGCCATTCTGGAAGCTAAGGGGTTGGCTTCAGCAGGAGAAACTGTCAGGTGTTGAAAATGTCCTTTCAGTTGAAAGTAAGCTTCCTGGAGTCGCTGCACAGCCTGGGTGAGAGCAGTAACTTGCTGGCAAAGAGCCTCTAGGGGAGAGCCACCTCTGACATGACTGGATTGTACTGTCACGTACCTGATCCAAAGCCAAATGTAGAGAGAGGCTCTCCTTGCAGCTATGTGTACTATACCCCTGGAAGTGTAACAGCAGGTATAGAGCCCAAAGAGGCACAAGTCACCGACAGAATCCAGATGGGTCTGGCAGGAAGGAGGTGACACTGGCGGTGATAAGCGTGGCCAACTGAGGTCCATCAGGAACTCCAGCTGGGCTGGTTGGATATGTGTGCCCTGTAGTGCAACAGTAAAGATCAGGCTGAGGGTCACACACTGGAAAGCAAACATAGTTAAGTGACAAGACTGTAGGCAGCAAGATCTAGTGCTTGGCAGTAGGCAAAAGGCAAAGTCCAGATAGCAGGCAGAGGTCAAGCACAGAGGATCAGGCAGAGGCAAAGTCCATATAACAAGCCAGAGGTCATGCACGGAAGATCAGGCAGAGGCAAAGGTCAGTAGTATGTAGGACAGTGTACAGAGGTCAGTAGGATGTAGGGCAGTGTATAGAGGTCAGTAGTATGTAGGGCAATGCACAGAGGTCAGTAGGATGTAAGGCAGTGTAAAGAGGTCAGTAGTATGTAGGACAGTGTACAGAGGTCAGTAGGATGTAGGGCAGTGTACAGAGGTCAGTAGTATGTAGGGCAATGCACAGAGGTCAGTAGGATGTAAGGCAGTGTAAAGAGGTCAGTAGGATGTAGGGCAGTGTACAGAGGTCAGTAGGATGTAGGGCAGTGTACAGAGGTCAGTAGGATGTAGAGCAGTATACAGAGGTCAGTAGTATGCAGGGAAGTGTACAGGGGTCAGTAGTATGTAGGGCAGTGTACAGAGGTCAGTAGTATGTAGGGCAGTGTACAGAGGTCAGTAGTATGTAGGGCAGTGTACAGAAGTCAGTAGGATTTAGGGCGGTGTACAGAAGTCAGTAGTCCCTTCAGCAGTCCCTTCAATGACTCCCAAGGTGATGCGCCCGCTTGGCTCCAATCGAACCCTTGTGTCGGCCATGGTCTGCTTCGGCCTATCCGGCAACCAGGTCAGCAATGGTAACAGTCTCCCACCTTCCGCTATCTCTCTCCTCCTGGTGACAGCTGCTAGCCGCAAGCGCGCTGACTCTTCCAGGGCGTGGCGCCGCCTCCACGTTTCCAAACCAACTGGCACTAAATGTCCTGATAAGCAGGCTTGCTGCGTGTCATGAGGCTGTAACCCCTTGTGTGCAGGGCGAAACTTTACAGACACACTGATGCTAGCAGGACTTGCCCAGACTTGCTGGTGGTTGCCAGTAGCTAAAAAGTAAATTGAAGTAGCCACAGTTTTGCTGGACAGCTCCTTAACCAGTCTCTCTTTGTTCAGCAGAAACACCCCCCAGCATACTTTTACTGCAGGCAGGAATTGGAACAGACAATTGAAAAGTACTTGTAATGCTTTAGCAGAACGCTGGGCACATTTGTAATCCAGTGGTAAGGTCTGGCCGTAGCATGGCACAGGACATATTTTTAATCAATGGGCACGTGCGCCCGCCGTGATTGCCATGGGTAATGACACATGGTGCAGAATCACTTAATTGCAGGATTGGAATAAGTGTCCGTCCCCAGCGCTGGTTTGAAGCAACTGGGTAAGCAGGCAGTAATACTAATGGTGGCTCCCACTGGTTGCTATGGACAATGGCACACTTATTTTAGCACAGTTCAAGGGCAGAGCACACAAGTCCTTTTCCACAGTTAAGTCCGCACCGACAATAAAACATCATACAGTCCCCTGGCTCAGTTCTCTTGCAGTTGCTATGGGCGACGACTGGCAGCCTTACAGGTAAATCCTGGACAAGACCCCAAATGTAGTCATGTGCCCCCTCAGGGGTGGCTGGTAGTTGTGGTTCACCTTCTGGCTGCCCTCAATCCCTCTTGTTTTTGTTTGTTTTATTTAGGGGATTTAACTTGGATGGGGAAAAGGGGTGACTGTGGGATGCCCCAAAGAATTACTTTACAGGACCACCTATATACACGACTGTATATATAACTCTACTTCCTCCAGCACTTCACTTGCAGACCGTTACTCCTCTCACTTCTCTGCAGCACTTCACTTGCTTATCAGGCTGACATAACTCCTTTTTCTTCACCGCAGCTAGCACATGGTAAGGCCTGCACTCAGTCAGCAGGAACTCCAGACCACCCATTACAGTACATTGGTGCTAGCTTGGCCTTTGATGGACTACAACTTCCAGACCATCCCTCTTCCAGGCCACACCGGCCTGCTTTCCTCTCAGTGACACTCCTTCCCCTGACTGGCTCCTGTGACCTCCACAGATTGTCCACTATTCCTCTCCCAGCCTGTCCCAGCCTTTCTTCCAGCTCCCAGGGTCTGTCACTCACGACTCCAGTGGATTCTTTAAAGTGTCCTCAGTAGCACCTCTGCTGTTCTCCTATTCCCTTGTGCTGCTCCAGGAATCACCTCCACTCCTGGCTGCACCTGAGTCTCCAGACCTCAAGGTCACTCCCTCCCGGGTAGAGGCCCCCACAGCACCTCTGCTACATTCTACACACTTCCACCCATAACTCTCCTCCCCCTGCTGGGCAGATCACAGTATTTAAGGAGGCCTGCCCCCTGCCAGTCTCAGATGGGGATTGGGCAGGGCTCCTTAACATACACAGAAATTGACACCTCCTCATCCATCCCCCTTCCAGCACTTTCTGGAACCAAGGAGAGGAGTATCCAAGGGGTGTCCCTTCCTGCAATCTCCAGCCTAGTCTGAGCCACTCGCCTGCCCATATCAAAACATTCAGGCCTGCAATTTACATCAGCCCTGACTAAATTTTGCCTCTCTTAGCAAAAAGACGTCTACAAAAATGCCTACACTTTAGGGGCGCTACACAAGACATAGTCAGAGACTGTGTGCATGACAATAGATCACCAGAGACTACGGGCATAATGCCTGTTGACAGCAGTTAAAAGGGAATGTATGCATTTATCTGACAATAAGGTTTCCATTAGGAATGATAAAAGAATTCCATTTGTATCCCCGTTTCACCCTTTCTCATCTTGTATTTACAATATTATTAGGAAACATTGGTCTGTTTTTGAAGGAAAATTATCCAAATATAATTGCATTTTGCCCCCCCCCCCCCATCTTCCTATAGAAGGGGTAGCACATTACGGGATAGACTGGTCAAGTCTGACCAATATAGTCCACCTAACCCTATCACCACGTTTTTAGGATCACTGAATACAGGCTCATATCCATGCCTATCTTGTATACAGTGTAATTCTATCATGAAGGGGAAATGTATCTCTTACCCACATAAAATATATGATATTTTTATTAAAGGCTACTATACGTGCCAATCTTCATATGTGATCTATGTGATAAAATGCCCTTGCGGGCTTCTCTATGTTGGTGAGACTATTCAAAAGGTCAAAGACCAAATAGCAAGGCATAAATATTCAATCAGGGATGAGTTAATTCAAGTACTATTAGCAAGACATTTAATGGAAAAGGGACATTTGGTCTCCCAATTAAAATACATGGTGATAGATGGGATCAACAAAGACACAAGGGTTGGTAATCGAGAGTTATTATTAAGGAAATGGGAGGTGCATTGGATCCAGTTTTTGGAAACCTTGCACCCTAGAGGGTTGAATACAGATTTGGATTTATACCTTTTTATATAACTAATTATTGATGGGGATGTGCAATGTTTCTGTTTAATTCTATTAGGATTAATTATGGGATTGCTATGTATGTGTGTGTCTACACATATATTTTAACCACTTAATGACCAGCCATCGTCGTTTGATGGTGGTAGGTCGGCTCTCCTGCGCACATCGTCGTAACTGTACGTGGCTCGTGCAGGCGCAGTTTGCGGGCGGGTGGGCCGTTCATGGCCGCTGCGGGAGAGTGCCTGCGGGTCGGACAGACTCGATGTAGAAAGGCGGAGCGGGGATCTGCCTTTGTAAACAAGGTACATCTCCATTCTGACAGGGGACATGTCACTGATCTTCTCTTCCCTGTAATCGGGAACAGTGATCAGTGTCATGTCCCTGCCAGCCCATTCCCCGCTACAGTTAGAACATGCTGAGGGAACACAATTAACACCTTGATCACCCCCTAGTGTTAACCCCTTCCCTGTCAGTGTAATTTTTACATTGATCACTGCATTTTTATAGCACTTTATTTTTATATGTAATAATGTCAGTGGTCCCCAAAAAGTGTCCTTTGGGGTCAGATTTGTCTGCCACAATGTCGCAGTCCCGCTAAGAATCACAGATCGCCACCATTACCAGTAAAAACAATTAAAAAAAAAATAAAAGTCCCTAAATCTTTCTCGTAGTTTGTAGATACGATAAATTTTGCACAAACCAATAAATATACGCCTATTGCGATTTTTTTTTTTTTTTAACTAAAAATATGTAGAAGAATATATATTGGCCTTAACTGATGAATAAATTTGTTTTATTATATATATTTTTTTGGATATGTATTGTAACAGAAAGTAAACATTTTTTTTTTCAAAATTGTCGCTCTTTGTTTGTTTATAGCGCAAAAAATAAAAATCGTGATCAAATACCACCAAAAGAAAGCTCTGTGTGTGGGAAAAAAGGACGTCAATTTTGTTTGTGTACAACGTCACACAACTATGCAATTGTCAGCTAAAGTGACGCAGTGTCGTATCGCAAAAAATGGCCTGGTCATTAAGGGGGCAAATCCTTCCGGGGCTGAAGTGGTTGAACAATCTTATGGCATTCCCGATAGCTATCAAGTCGTGATACATTTGTATATATCTTTCTAACAGGCTGGTAATGGGAAGCTTCTTATGAAATTCGGGAAGGCATCTGTTCTATTAACCATTTCTCTACCATTGAAAACACATGAAAGATGTATGGAAATAACTTTAATGATTAATTGTATAAATGATTGTAAATGTGCTTTGAAACATTCAAATAGATGTGTGTGTGTGTTCAGCGATTTAGACATTTTCGGATCTGAAGAAGGGGGTGAGATTGTAAGCCCTAAACTGTAATTATGGAATACTTTTGATATGTATGGACATATCATTCAATAAATTGTATGTGCAACAATACATTTGACTTACTTTATATATGGTTGGTGGGATAACCAGATTGCCTTGCACTATTTGACACCTGTGTGCTGTTCTCCCCACCTATTTTGGATACATATGTATATAGGTTCTTCAAAAGGTTAACACACTTTTTAAAACAGAAGGCTCTGTACTGGAGCACAGTTTACTATGCTTCACTTATGAATGAGCACAGTGAGTAATCAGTACCAAACACTAATTGTGTTCATTCACATCACGAAGGGTCCGATAAATTACCTATTTACCATCACCTTCCCCCTCTGAGTCAATTTGGATCATATTTGTTATGTTATTTTTAGGAGACAAATGATCATGAAAACATTTCATTGTTTCGTTATAATATATTTCAGATTCACTGAAATGTTTTACTATTATTATACTGTACTATTATTATACTACTCTGTTTCAGAGATTTGGATACATCTGAATCTCCGAATAAGGAAACTGTTGCCTGAATTTTGATTCGTAACCAAATGAATTGCACATGTCTAATGGCATGAGTGACCAATGAGTAGGTCTATGATTCCTGGACGAAGATACAATTTTGATGAGGTAACATAATATTTTTTATTTTATGATTCATGTTGTGCAAGAGAAACCCCCCCTTTTGAGACTTTGTATGAGGAGACCAACTCACTAAGAACAAGGTGACATATATAAAAAATATTGGTATTTATTCATACATTTAAAAAGAGCAAGAAAGACAAGCACCCGATGGGGTGATAATTCACATCATGGACAAAAAATGGAATTATAATGACATATAACACTAACACAAACAAATATGTAGAGAAATAACCAAAAAGGCTTGAAAGGAGAAAACCACTAGATCTGCCTTCTGTGGCAGACAAGTCACAGAAGGCAGATCTAGTGGTTTTCTCCTTTCAGGCCTTCCTCCTTCACTGATGAGGCTGCGTTGATGGGTACTGATAGGCTGCACTGATGGGCACTAATATGCAGCACTGATGGGCACTGATAGGCGGTACTGATGAACACTGATAGGCGGCAGTGATGGGCAGCACTGTTGGAAACTGATGGGCAGCACCAATGGCAGGCACTGATGGGCACTGAAAGGCAGCACTGATTGACATAACAGATGGGCACAGATTGGCCTCACTGATGGCCACACACTGGAGTCACTGATGGGCACAGACTGGTGTCACTGATGGGCACAGAGGTGCAGGGCCGTCTTACTGAGTGGGCACACCTGGGCACTGCTCGGGGGGCCCCAAGTGCTCATGGGGCCCCTTCTTGGGTGCCCAGGTGTCCCGCAGTTGCAATCTCTGTGACTCTGTCTGTCCTGAGTCCTTGTGGAATGCCTGCGGCATGTGCGGGTTGTCATGGTTCCAGCACGCCGCGGGCTACACTTATATGGCAGCTTCTCTCTATATGGTGCTTCTCTCCCCTCGGACACACACAGTGCAGAGTGCACTGGACCCGCCCCTTCTCCTCCTGCTGTGATGTTCTCCTGTATGGAGGAGGGGGGAGGAGGCTCACCACGCTGCCTGAACAACATCCTCTGCGGACATGTGCCTGTGACTGATAATTAAACCCTCAGCTACATATGTCTCATTAAGTGCGTCGCACAGCACTTAGATGGCTCACCGGGTCTCTCCTCTTCCGATTCTCCCCTCCTCCCCTCCTCCCGACTGACATCATTCTCAGGCCTGGAGTATAGGTGATATTGCGCTAAGGCTTGTGAGGAGTGTGATGTATATACAACGTATAAAACAAATAAACCAATAAATCAATATTGGGGGCGAGCAGCTACTACACAACCAAACAAATTGTAAATTCAGAGTAATATACAGATGTTATAGCACTCAGCCAATCCAGTAAGAACAATTAATTGGGAAACAGTGAGTTTCTAGACACATATAATCAACCCTGAGCGAGTTCATGCAAGTCAGGAATGACTGAAGATGATTGGATAGGCTCAGAGTCCGCAGATAAATTTTGAGTAAATTCTGTAAATCAGTTCCACAAAACAAGGATAAGATATTCTCCAGTCTTGTTAGGATGGAGGCTTACCAGATTTCAGATATAGTAGAGCGTTGGACCATTCACCAGGTGCCAAGGTATGTATTGAAGAGTAGATGGTATATCCTGCGTTCCACCAGGGATTCTCTTATGGTTCCTGTGAGGGTGGCTCCTATGGGAACTGGATCTCCGGATGGGTGTCCTCCACTGTGTAAGGAACGAGGAAGAGATAAAAGAAAACTCGAAATAGTGTAAAAACCTCTTGGCATGAGGTGCGTTTATTACAAATGAGGTTAAAAAACCTATCAATCAGGCATAAGGTAAAAAGTTTCTTAAAAGTCTTTTTCAAACACAAAAACGCAGCAAATCAGGGCAGCAGGTTCCCGACATGTTTCGTATAAAAGATACGCCACCCCAGGTTTTTTAACCTCATTTGTAATAAACGCACCTCATGCCAAGAGGTTTTTACACTATTTTGAGTTTTCTTTTATCTCTTCCGAATCCACCCATTTGGTGTCCATTGATCCACCCCTCTTCACCCACCACCACCGCAGACGAACGCTTGGATCTTGGGGATACATCCGTCTTTCAAGTAAGACCCACGTTTTCGAACGGAATGTGTGACGTTCCTTACACATTGGAGGACACCCATCCGGAGATCCAGTTCCCATAGGAGCCACCCTCACAGGAACCATAAGAGAATCCCTGGTGGAACGCAGGATATACCATCTACTCTTCAATACATACCTTGGCACCTGGTGAATGGTCCAACGCTCTACTATATCTGAAATCTGGTAAGCCTCCATCCTAACAAGACTGGAGAATATCTTATCCTTGTTTTATGGAACTGATTTACAGAATTTACTCAAAATTTATCTGCGGACTCTGAGCCTATCCAATCATCTTCAGTCATTCCTGACTTGCATGAACTCTCTCAGGGTTGATTATATGTGTCTAGAAACTCACTGTTTCCCAATTGATTGTTCTTACTGGATTGGCTGAGCGCTATAACATTATTCTCAGGCCTGCCTGCTGCATTTGTTAGCCGAGGAGAGAAGAGAGATGTGGTGAGTCATCTGAGCGCCAAGCAGCACTCTTAATGAGACATAGCTGCAATTTTTTTTAAAGAAACACAATGTGAATAGTAACAATATTTTTGTATCCCCCCTGTTTGTAGCCACCCCTGTATCACCCCCTGTGCATAACAACCCCTGCATCCCACCTGTACATAACAACCCCTGTATCTCCCCTGTGCATAACCACCCCTGTACCCCCTGTGCATATCATGTCTGCAGTCTCTGACAGTCTCTTGTATCATGTGTGCCATCTCTGACCATCTCCTGTGTTATGTGTGCAGTCTCTGACCATCTCTTGTATCATGTCTGCAGTGTCTGACCATTTCCTGTATCATGTTTGCAGTCTCTGACCATCTCCTGTACAATGTCTGCAGTCTCTGACCATCTCCTGTACAATGTCTGCAGTCTCTGACCATCTCCTGCATCATGTCTGCAGTCTCTGACCATCTCCTGTATCATGTCTGTAGCCTCTGACAGTCTCTTGTATCATGTGTGCTGTCTCTGACCATCTCCTGTATCATGTGTGCAGTCTGACAGTCTCTTGTATCATGTCTGCAGTCTCTGACCATCTCCACTATCATGCCCTCAGTCCATGACTATCTCTTGTATCATGCCTGCAGTGTCTGACCATCTCCTGTATCATATTTGCAGTCTCTGACCATCTCCTGTATCATGTCTGCAGTCTCTGATCATCTCCTGTATCATATCTACAGTCTCTGACTATCTCTTTTATAATGTCTGCAGTCTCTGACCATCACTTGTATCATGTCTGCAGTCTCTTACCATCTCTTGCATCATGTCTTCAGTCTCTGACAGTCTCTTGTATCATGTCTGCAGTCTCTGACAGTCTCTTGTATCATGTGTGCAGTCTCTGACCATCTCTTGTATCATGTCTACAGTCTTTGACCATCTATTGTATCATGTTTTCAGTCTCTAACAATCTCTTGTATCATGTCTGCAGCCTCTGACCATTTCCTGTACCATGCCCACAGCCTCTGGCCATCTCCTGTACCATGTCTGCAGCCTCTGACCATCTCCTGTACCATGCCCACAGACTCTAACCATCTCTTGTATCACGTCCGAAGTCTCTGACCATCTCTTGTCTTACATAATGTCTGCAGTCTCTTTGGGGGGGGGGGGGTCTGGAGAAGAGTCAAGAGTGGGAGTGCTGAGGGTCATGGGAGAAGTCAGTGTCATATGTAGTGTGAAGAGACTATGTGATAAAACCAGAGCCACCAAGCTGGAGCCGACTGACTGAGCCCCTGCTTCTGCACTACTTTTGGTGGCGATTTGAAAGACATCTGCGCATAAACCCGCACATATGTCTATCAAATCGCCCCCCAAGTCGGGCTGAAATGCCGGTTTGAAACTCGCACGATTTCAAATCGGCTGTTAATGTGAACGTGGGCTTATTCTGGGGAGTAGGTGTGAAAATTGGGGCAGGCTTGTAGGGTCCCAGTGCATTACTTTGCCCAGGGGCCCATAATCCTATTAAGATGGCCCTGCAGAGGGGCATCACTAATGGGTACTGCTGGGGCTGCATTGTAATATGGGCACTGATGATCAGTGCCCTGATTACCTTACATATCTTCCTTGTGAGGAAATACTGCTGATCAGCTCTCCTCACCTTACACTCTGTCAGTGGGAGGCGAGGAGAGATGATAAACAGCACTTCCTTGTTTACATGTGATTGGCTGTGATTGGACACAGCCGATCACATGGGTAAAGAGCCGCGACCGCTCATGTCCCAGGAACACGGATCTAAACTGAGCGATGTCATATGAGGTCTTCCCAGAACGAGAGCCACACCTCTCCACTATCATTTGACCTTGGGCGGGCGGCAAGTGGTTAAACAAGCTGAAGTTCGAAGCTGATTGGTTACCATGTACAGCTGCACCAAATTCTGAGTGCTCCAATTTTAGTAAATCTCCTGCACTATGTTCAGATGCAGGCTCATTTAACTCCTTTTGCCACAACCCCTTATGTTCCCGCAATTCCTTGGGTGGGCAAAAGCCCCTGGGCTCCCGAACACACCCAGGGAACATACATTTCTGGTCTTGCTTGGTCATGGCACGCAGGCAGCTGAGTAGAAACCTAAAAGAATGCAACATCAATGAAAGACTCAGCCACTGAAGGGAACACCTCCCTAATTCCTACCAGAATAGTGCACCTTAAGTTGGGTGGCCCTGCTTCTTCACCCATCCTCCTGTAGTACCATCCATGGGACTCCTCCAGCCATTCACCTGTAATGCCAGCTCCCTCCAACTGTTTACCTTTGTACCCTCACCTACCCTGGACTTCACTGTGAAAGACTCTGTTGCAGAGGGTAAGTGTAAGTTATTTACAAGTCATGTAGAAGGTTAGAATCTGATTGAGGCCTCTCGTCCTCATTGTATCACCATTGTTTTAAATAAGATGACTGTGATAATGTTTTGTTCAGTGGGTTGCTAAATGAGCAAACAGTGTAACCAGGCAGTGGGAAACGTGAATAGAATTCTGGGATTTATCAGTAGAGGGATCACCAGCAGGAGGAAGGAGGTTCTGATTCCTCTATATAGATCTTTAGTGCCACCTCACTTAGAATACGGTGTGCAGTTCTGGAGACCTCACTTACAAAAAGATATTGATAAGATAGAACGAGTTCAGAGATGGGTAACAAAAATGGTGAAATGTCTGGGGGATAAAACATATCTAGAGCGACTTCAGGAACTTAATATGTACAGTCTGGAGGAAAGAAGGGAGAGGGGAGACATGATTGAAACCTTTAAATACATCAAGGGGGTGAATAAGGTTCAAGAAGGTGGTCTTTTCAATATGAAACCAAAATCAAGAACACGGGGACCTCAAACTAACTGGAGGGAAGTTCAAAACGAATCTTAGAAAGTATTATTTTAATGAAAGGATGGTTGATGATTGGAATAAACTACCAACAGAGGTTGTGAGACAGTCAACAGTAAATGGCTTCAAACATGCTTGAGATAAACATAAATCTATAGTCAGACAACAAGGTTAATAAAATAAAAAACAGAAACAAAAAAAAAACACTTCCCCCCAACAAAAAAAACCCCAAAACATAAAAAAAAATGGGCAGACTCGATGGACTAGTCTTTTTCTGTGTTCACTTGCATGCGTAGGGGGTATGCCAGGTGTGCCTGGTCACACCCTAATCACTCTGTGAGGTGCCAATTCCCCCTTTGTACCCAGGCTTCCCCCATGTTGCACGCCTCCCACCCCAGTGTTGCTGGCTTCCCTCCCCTCCTCTCCCCAGGCTGGTGCGGGGGATGTTTCATGATGGAGAGTGGGGGAAGGGGCTAATCAATATGTCATTTACAAGCCCCCTCCTTTTCTAAACAAACACACTTAATCATTGTGGTCGGTCATAGCTGAAGCATAGTAAACTGTGTTTACTATGCTTCGATTTGTGAATGAACAGGAAGCTGCTCAGCACAGAGCACTTCCCATTCATTCATTGTCCAGTGCAGCTGAGGCTGCAGAGAAAGGAGTGGGTGCTTGAACTTTGGGGTGCACAACCTAATGCAATAGGCTGCACACACCTATGGTTTCTATGGATTACTAACTAATACACACATCATTTCCTTAAAATCAAGCATAATTATGGGTATTGTATACAAATACATGCATAATATTCTTCTCACAATCTGATGTCCAGTGGACAACAAATAGTGAATATTATACAAAGGATGGACTGGATTGGTCCTTAGTGGACTTACAGTTATTGTACAATATCCTTACAACCAAACACTCCTGCTACCTGCCGTTAAGTGGATTAAAAGTAATTACAGAATGTGTATAATATTCTTCAACAATCTGATGTCTAGTGGATTACAGATAAAAAATGTCATACTATGGATGGGCTGGATTGGAGTGGATATTTTCATGCTATGAAAAGGTCATGTAAACCAAGAGTATTTATCATAGCGTATTCCCATGTGATGAACGTTTAGAGCAATACACATAAGCAGATCATACTGCTATTTCAACATATGTCCTTCATGGCTAATAAAATGGAAATTTACTTCCACTATAACAACTGTGATTTGTATTAGTAAAATATTTTTGATATCTTAAATCACGGTACCTTGACATGGCGATCGCTGAAGTTTTTAAGCAATTTTATTAACAATAAAGGTCTTTTGTATGAGTAGATACACCCAGTTGCACAATGCTTCATGTTTGTTATGTTTAAATAAAGCATGTACCATGGAACCAAATTTGCATAAAAAAGTAGGTGGCTGGTAATCTCAATAACAAGGAACATGTAAAAGAGGATTATGCAAGCCTGAAGGATTAATTCAATTTTTGATGAGAAGAGCAAGGGTGTTGGTTAAATCAGTGTTTCTAAACGTACACTTAATCTTCCAATAACAAAAAAATATTACATCATAGTTGCAGTTACATTAATTGCATATGACATTGTTACCACCAAAGTCTACCCACTACACAATGGGTATTGTTGGTACCATACCACTGTCCATATCCTGGCTTTGACGCCAGACCATTTATTTCATCAACAATCTCCTCCTAAGATTATATGTGCATTCAATGCATTTACCCATAAAAGCTTCCCTTGTGTGGACTTCCAAAATCCCTTAGACTGCTGCTGGGTGGTGCCATCTTGGATGTGAAGTCAGCAGCCCTAACAGACTCAGAGCTGTCTCTCAAGTGGCATTCTATAGCAGCTATTTTTTCACCAGGGTTCCATCAGAAGTTGTTAGGGATTCCTCAAGCTGTGGCTAATTGACCTCCCATCTGATGGTGCCTTTAACTATTAGGGACCAGTGGCACTTGGCAGAGCCAGTTGCATGGCACCAATGACCTTTTCAGCCGATTGTAAGGGTGGCATTCTAACCAGCATTGTAATGGCTCATTCTTTCCACTAATCACCAATGTAAGGATCATTTTCCTTATGACCCCTGATGGACTAGACTTAGCAGTTCTCTGACACTTGTTAATTATTTCAAGAGTTATTTCAGTTCCTCTGGGATAAAACGTTTGAGGAAGACTGTTCTATAGTATTCCCCTTCACTCCTCCCTTGGCAACTACCCAAAAGGTTATGTAGAGAGGTGAGAAGAGGGCCAAAGGAGCTGGGTCAGCAAAGACAGTAATTAGATAATTCCAGAAGATACGAGGGCTGTGACATGCAAGAAGGGAGGGAGCTGTGCTAGGGAATTCATTCTCTTTGAGCGGTCAAATGTTGAGTTCAAAGACACCTTGCAAGTTAATGAAAAATTGTTTACGGAAAGGAAAAATATTGCAAATAAGGATTTAAAATAAAATTTTTCTGTGTTTTTATCTGTATTTTTTCATATTAGTAACAAGGTTCCTTTAGGCCCGATTCACATGGGGAGATTAGCTGCATTCCTCATGCAGGGCCATTTTTTACTGGCATGGGGATGCATGCATTTTCGTGCCGGCAGTCCTATAGATGTCTATGAAAACATGCGGCTTCATGGACACAGCTGCTATGTCCCAAAGTGACATCCCTTAGGAGACACACTAGACCTACTTACAATACACACATTATAGGTGGCGACCCTTTACAGGTGGCTTGAGTTGATGACGTCACCATCTACTTTGAGTCCCGTAACTTTGAGTCCCGTAACGGGTAACAAAAATGGTGAAAGGTCTGGGGGATAAAACATATCAAGAGCGACTTCAGGAACTTAATATGTACAGTCTGGAGGAAAGAAGGGAGAGGGGAGACATGATTGAAACCTTTAAATACATCAAGGGGGTGATTAAGGTTCAGGAGGGCAGTCTTTTCAATATGAAACCAAAATCAAGAACACGGGGACCTCAAACTAACTGGAGGGAAGTTCAAAACTAATCTTAGAAAGTATTATTTTACTGAAAGAGTGGTTGATGATTGGAATAAACTACCAACAGAGGTTGTGAGACAGTCAACAGTAAATGGCTTCAAACATGCTTGGGATAAACATAAATCTATAGTCAGACAACAAGGTTAATGTAAGAATAAATAAATAAATAAATAAAAAGGGGCAGACTTGATGGACTACTCAGTCTTTTTCTGCCGTCACTTTTCTATGTTTCTATGTCCCATAGTGTGAAGCAGTCACTATTAGTAGTGAGGCAGTTAGGCCCTATACAAGGACCCGAGGCCTAGAGTCCCAGAATCTGTGTGTCTTGGGGAGTCATGGACTTGAATCCAAAGTAACATTACTTCAAGGGTCCCCCAGACATACACCTCATAAAGAGTAGTGCTCCCTTAAAATCTAGGGCCAATAGTCAGTAGGCAAGAGGGTGGCATTCAGTCCCTTCCAAAAGCCTCTGTCCCGGGTGAGTCTATCACACCTACCACCAAAGAACAACCCAAAATAAATTCTCCTGCTCCTGACAATTGCAGCAATACCACATATGAGCTTTGAGCTTGACCCGAACACTAACCCTGGGACTGACCTAGATCAAACCTTTATTTTTTAATAATATATATTTTTTTTTTTCTGCATGCGCTTTTTTTTCTATCTTTGCAGGTACAGAGAAAGTCAGGGGCTATCACAGCGCTCAGGTGACCTGGAATCGGACTTTCTGGGTCCCGATTGTTAGAACGCACAAAGGGAGATACACAAATATGCAGCCCCACGGAAAAAAGCCCAGTCCAGCGAGGCTGCATATTTACGTACGGTTGACGTGAAGGGGTTAAATAAGCTTCTGAAAAGCGCTTTAGTTTAGTATCAATTTAAAGAATAAAGTAGTGTCACCACCCTGTCCCTAGCTTGGACATTGAAGGAGCAGGGACACTATCAATTCTAATCTCTCCTACTATCAGCATGTTCCCTATCAGCACATGTGCATTCAATAGAGTCTGATGGGCTCCTGGAGCTACCTTTCCAGTCTTGTGCATAGAACAGAACGATACCAAGACAGAGCTAGGTACATATGCTAGCTGTATATAAAACAAATCCAATTCGCTAATTGAAATGATCACCCAGCTGTTTTAACCACTTCAATACAGGACGTTTATACCCCCTTCCTGCCCAGACCAATTTACAGCTTTCAGCGCTCTCACACTTTGAATAACAATTACAATCTCATGCTACACTGTACCCAAACAAAATTTGTATCATTTTTTTCACACAAATAGAGCTTTCTTTTGGTGGAATGACCAGGAATGACAGAGTAGGGAAGAGGGGAGGTGGAGTTGCCATATATGTAAAAAATGGCATAAAACTAACATTAATTCAAAAGACAAATGAAATACTTGAAACCCTCTGGGTGAAAACTTAATTACAATCAAAATACGGTAAAAAATGTATATACCGTTGAGGTGGAGGGGAGAAGGGATGAGACAGTAAGGACCAGTAAGGTGGTTTTCTTTCGAGATAAACACACTTTTTTTACTATGTTTAAAACAAACCCATGTCACATCGTACTCTAACATTAACAATAAGTTTCACACTCTCGCGACTTTCGACATTTAACCAGACCCGTCCTTCCCCCATATTTGCAGGACATAACTTCACCAATTTTGTCGACCCACTAGTAAAGTTAATCGCTTAACCTAAACAAAATATATGTCGATCGTATACATGGA
>BLSH010000756.1:1324251-1390469 GCA_018402905.1 Glandirana rugosa | reverse complement strand
TCTTAATCCTCCTCCCCCCCTTTTTTCTTATATATCCTTCAAATGCAATGTGTTGAAAGAGATAATATTAAACATGCATGAATGACATACCATAGCAGGTACTTACCTGTAAAGTTGAACACTTCAAGCAAACTATATTTGTAACCTAATATATGCATGTGATGCTAATATAGAAATGACGTTTTATTGAATTTAACATGAACAATACCAACATGAAAACGCTTGATTTATGTTACATGTAATGCAACTTTAAAAAATAAAACTATATGTTTAAAAAAAAAAAAAAGGAGGTACACTTACAAACACCCCAGATGATGTCCCACAGGATGAAACCCGTCGGATGACGGTTATGAGATTACTGCATTACACCATATACATTCAAGCTTGTTTATTGAGAATTTTTGTAAGTGTACCTCCTTTTCATGCAATAAATATTCTATACGGAGTCACACTATGTGCAGTTATTTGTTCCCTATGCACACCTCCACAGATTACTGAGACATCTGATGTTGGCTATCGTACTTTTTACAGTCGGTGATTGGATGCCGGGACTCTGCATTCAGCATCAGATGAGGTTCACTCCTAGCGATTTTCCTGTGGCAAATCGAGTTTGAGGTGCATCCTCATGAATGCTAGTTTCACCCACGTGCTCTACAGCAGTGTTCCCCAACCCTGTCCTCAAGGCCCACCAACAGGTCATGTTTTCAGGATTTCCATTATTTTGCACAGGTGATTTGATCAGTTTCACTGCCTTAGTAATTACCACAGCTGATTCATCTGAGGGAAATCCTGAAAACATGACCTGTTGGTGGGCCTTGAGGACTGTGTTGGGGAACACTGCTCTACAGTACGTGTGTCCACCACACACAGCACACCATCTGTACCACTTGTTTGATTGCACTTATAAGATCACGTTTTACCATTTCAACCAACACAAGAGACTTTTTTTGCACTTTGTTGTACATTTTCTATTTACAAGATGCCGGACTGTTTTATTGAGTTTCCTTATTTATTATTTTCATTTTGAATGGACACTCATTTATGCTGTTATTATCACAGGTCTTTTCATATAAGATTTCTAATGGGCACTATTTAGCGCCACTCTAATTTTTACAAATGATAGAACAATCTAAATGAATGCATTGGTTTGCAGTAAACACATCCAACACAGAAAACACTCCCCATTCATCAGGGATTCATCATGAACTTGAATGGACTCAAAATAAGACTCTCCTGTTTAACCTTCATTGCTGTTCATGCAGATGTTGCTGGCTGGTAACTCTCCTGGTCCAGCAACCAACTTCCTTACATACATTTCCATAGGGAAGCCCTGTTTCAGCCGAAACACGTTGAAAGTTTTTAATGCAACCCAATAAATCAATTTGGATTCTTCTATCATTTGGTCTGGTGTGCCTTCTATTGGTAAGCTTTTTTACAGTTAAAGTGCTGGGTCCGCACTAGAAGGTAACTATGTCTGTTGGGTGCAGCCTAAACATAACCAGTGAGCTCTCTAAATATTTTTTTCCTCTCACTATCTTGTATGAACTAAGATTCATATCCCAGTGCATTTTGGGTGCTTTTTTCTTCACCTGAGAAATACCATGTCATGATTTGACTTGACAAAGGGGGCCACACCTCCAAAACGTATCATCGTGGCAACCGCTATGTGTTTCCTCCTGTCTGCCTGTCCCCAATGGTCTTTCGACTATGGAGTGCGGCGCCGGCAGGACTGGGGCACCAGCAGGACTGGGGCACATGCTCAGTAGGTGTGCATGTTGAGGACCGGCTTTAGTGGTGGAATCTGAGCTGAGCTGCCAGCTGGCCTTATTGGAGGTGTTTACCACCTGGACCCTAGAGTGGCCATTGAGAAGGGACGGCAATTAATTATCATTATTATTATTATGTGGAGCATTTTATTATAGTATTGCAAAGTGGTGAATGAGGAGAGCTGCCTGAGAATTGAAATCTGTTCCTATGAGAAGTGGATCTGTCTACTTTCTGCTTGATGGTCACTTGGTGGCTGAAAGGTTCTGGTGAGCGCACATACATATATTTTTTTCACTTGGTGGAGCACAGTATTTGGAAGATTTGAGCACTATAATTCCTGAAGGAGCACGGTGCTTGGCTATCCTTAAAGTTATATTGGCTTGTTATGCTATGAATTAATTGCTCTGACACATTGCATTTTTTCTATTATTTTATTTCTGCATTGTTGCTGACACAAATGATTATAGATGTATTAGCTTACACATTTTAAGGTGATTTAAAGTAACAGCACCTTTATTTTTATTGTATATCTTGGCCTCAGACATGCTATACTTGGAACCATACATATTCGTGTATTTGGTTATGTGTTTTTTTAGCCACTTCCAATAAACTGGATTACAGTAGGGCGGGTTGCGCTCTCTTTTTCTTGTGTTGATATGATACATAGTACTTTATCAAAAAATATGTCATCCAGTATGGGGTTTACATCTGCCTGGAATTCGGTTTTAATAAAGAGGGTTCTTGTATTTTCCTTTATCCTACTTATTGTAGATCCTGATAGATAGGCAACGACGATATCATTATCTGCCTGCCTGACATACCTGTCACTGGTGTTATCTGTTTGGCAGGATAGTACAAAGAAGCATTGGAGGGCACAGCAGATACTTGGGAGCGTTGCCAATCTTTTCTGTGCATGGATTATGTCTGTATTAACAGCCTCTGTCTTCATTGGTTATGCAATGTGGCACTTGAGATAAAAACAGGTTTCTCTTTCAAGGCTGTTTGTTAAATCCATCAACGCCCATTAATTCTGCTCTCCTGTGAAAGGTATCCTATACAGTCACAGTAATACAGGTGTCTGATTATATAGTTCTTCATTTGTAAGCTTTCACTTCTAACACTTTACGTTTGTAACGTATTTGCTCAACATCCTTTATTTCTCCATTTACACTTAATTACACCCTTCCCTGTTTATCCTTCTTTGGTCCTGTCTACTTTTACTGATTGCCAATTGTGTATAGTACAATACAGTGCAGCCTACAAGACACGCAAGACAGAGGCAGTGCATGCAGGGAGGTTTGGCATGTTTTTTTTGCATGATTATCTATCTATGTGACAAATAAATACAAGAATACTTAAACAAAGAAGTTAGTTAAAGCATGCATCCATTTTTTTTAAACTATTTGAGTGCCAGGGGCTGTTTTCAACAGGCATAAGGACTCCTTGCAGCAGTAGATCACTACTACAGTGATTTATTGCTGGCTGATTGCAGCCAGCAATGGATCTGTAGGCCTCATGCACACAGGCAGTCTGAGGCATCTGTGGCCGTGCCTTCTAAGAATTTTGCCCATAAGCGTTTGAGTCCACACAAGCATGAAGTATACCTGGGCACAGCCATTCATTACTATGTGAGGCTGTGTGTGGCCATGGCTATTGCCGTGATTTTTTTTACAGCATAAATACTCTATATGGAATAATATATTTTAGCTACCATCCAGAATTTAGAAATCAGGTTTCCTTTGTTCAAATGCTAATTAACTTGTCTAGCTGGTTCAGAAAGGCTAGTTAAACGCAAACTAATGTATTCTGATTCTGATTAATGTTGTCAGGAAATGGTGGGAGGCAAGAAATGAGATGGCACAGTCATGTGCCGAACACAAGCGGGGAGTCTGGAAGAAGACCTGGGTAGATGCAATGGACTCCATAACATGAAGAAGACCTGGGAAAAAGGATGGGAGCTCCAGAACATCAAGGAAGGTCTGTGCCAGAGGGGACTTCACAAGACCAAAGGAACTTCATCTGGTTATGATACTAAATCTACACTATGAGAGGACATATGTATTGACTTACTAATACTAGAAAGGACAAATTCTGGTGCAGCTGTGCATAGTAGTCAATCAGCTTCTAACTTCAGCTTGTTCAATTAAGCTTTGACAAAAAAAACCTGGAAGCTGATTGGTGTCTATGCTGTGCTGCCCCAGATTTTGCACTCTCCGGCTTTAGTAAATCAACCCCATAGTTTCCTGTAATCACTTGAGTAGAGCTTGCAGTCCTGTTTGTTACAGACCATTGTCAAGGCTCATTTGCTTTAGGAGGGTTAGGTAGCATGTGCATGTGTGTTGTACGCATATTTGTTATACTCTTTATGTTGTATATTGTTTTCCTACAATTGTAAGTAATTGGTATGTATAGTGTTCTTGTTTAGTAAAAGAACATTAATATACTACAAGGATTTCTGCTTCCTTGCTTTACTGCAAAGTAACCTAAAAATACAAGCAAAACAGGCTGTCTCTCCTGGGTCCAGAAATATGCCTTCAGTTTACTCTGAATGCCTCAAACTGCCCATGTGCAAAAGGCCTTAGATGTGATCTGTTGCTGCACAGCTGCATGTGAGGTCTGGATTAGGTCTTATATGTATCTGAATTTGCTACCAAACTGAAGCTTTGCCGTGCAGCAACAAAATGAAGTGTGCTTTTGTACACTGTACACTTCAACTAAATTTTGCACAAAAACAAAAAACAAGGGAGCTGTGTGTGATGTGCTGAATTGCGCACCATACTGCTCCCTACCGCAGTTGGGTATAGACAGCTGACGGAGAGGTAAAGCCCTCTGGCAGCTGTCCATTCCTGTGTGAATATAGCTTCAAAGTAAGGGAACCCCCCCCCCTCCACTGTTACCTCTCAGTGATAAATACCAAAAAAGGGACACAGATATCAATAATAATAATAAAAAGAAATCTTACTCTTCCCCCTCTTCATCCAAAACTAGAGACGTTAAACATGGATGGTTAAATAGGCCATATGGAAAAAAGCAATCCCAAGGGAGGGATAAAGATGGCTACTATACGTCTATATTGAAAACAGGTCAATGAGATCGACAAATGTATAAATTTAATGAATCACAAAGTCAAAAGATACAATCGAGAAGAGCCCTCACAGTTAGTTTGTTGCCATACAATGAGGGGGGACACAAAACAATGGGACCACGGACTGACAAACAATGACGCACAATACAAATAAAATGACATCCGGACGCTGGAGAGACTAAAATACCTGGGCCACCTTATGGGAGAGAAATCATCTCCCTGTAGTATCATGGGTAAAGGTGGTGCCAGTTATATCAGTGCCTCTAATGAATGACATCAGCACAATGTGCTGATGGAGCCCCATCCGGGATGTGAAGGGCCAAATGACCTATGTGCACAGCTCTGCTGAAATCCTAGGGGGTGAATTTGGTAAGAAGGAACAAAATGGGTGGGATGACTATTCTAGTAGAGTCCCGGCGATGTACCCATGGTTCACAGGGATTTAGGTGGTAGATATTTCTCCTGTGGATGGGTGAAGGTCCCATGTCTTGTGAGTAAATGTCTTCAAGTATATAGACAGAGTAAAACTACTCTATGATCCTGTAGCCTGAATGATCTTTGTAGCTTATGTATCTCCTTCTGTCCAAATGCTAAGTATGCAGTGGTTATGGAAGTCAATGGGGAGTACGCTAGACAACAGGCTAATAATAGGAGTGTTTTCTCAGGGAGCAGGGACCAGATGAATGTATATCCAAATATCCCAGTCAGGGTCGATTAAAGTAAGGAGTGAATGAGAGAAGATGATCTTCCTTTCCCAGGACAAAAAAATCTTCTTACACACTCCTGACACGCAATGACCCACCCAGTCTCTGCATTCTATGCGATGTTCCCTCCCTCAACCACATTGAACCTTCATTAGGTTCACGGAACATTCAAATGTGGCCGCTGCTGCTATTCAAGTCTTAGCAAGATGCCAAAGCAGATGCTAAGTAGTAGATACTATATCACGGAGAAGATCTGTTTTGTCCTGGGAAAGGAAGATTATCTTCTCTCATTCACTCCTTACTTTAATCGACCCTGACTGCGATATTTGGATATACATTCATCTGGTCCCTGCTCCCTGAGAAAACACTCCTATTATTAGCCTGTTGTCTAGCGTACTCCCCATCGACTTCCATAATCACTGCATACTCAGCATTTGGACAGAAGGAGATACATAAGCTACAAAGATCATTCAGGCTACAGGATCATAGAGTAGGTTTACTCTGTCTATATACTTGAAGACATTTACTTCACCCATCCACAGGAGAAACATATCTACCACCTAAATCCCTGTGAACCACGGGTACATCGCCGGGACTCTACTAGAATAGTCATCCCACCCATTTTGTTCCTCCTTACCAAGTCCACCCCCTAGGATTTCAGCAGAGCTGTGCAAATAGGTCATGTGGCCCTTCATACCCCGGATGGGGCTCCATCAGCACATTGTGCTGATGTCATTCATTAGAGGCACTTAGATAACTGGCACCACCTTTACCCATGATACTACAGGGAGATGATTTCTCTCCCATAAGGTGGCCCAGGTATTTTAGTCTCTCCGGCGTCCGGACGTCATTTTATTTGTATTGTGCGTCATTGTTTGTCAGTCCGTGGTCCCATTGTTTTGTGTCCCCCTCATTGTATGGCAACGAACTGAGTACCTCACCATGTGAGGGCTCTTCTCGATTGTATTTTTAGACTTTGTTATTCATTAAATTTATACATTTGTCGATCTCATTGACCTGTTTTCAATATAGATGCATAGTAGCCATCTTTATCCCTCCCTTGGGATTGCTTTTTTCCATAAGGTTTTCTTGGCTTTGTGTTACGTCCTACCTGTATGGGTTACAGGTCTATCCAATTTTTGTCTATTCATTTGCAGTCACACCACTGCATCTAGTTTTTGTTAAATAGGCCACAGACCATTCATTCTAAATAAATACTTTCCATAAGATTATAAATGAATGAATTGAAAGGCATATTTACATATAAAAGCTTCCCTTTTGTAGACATCCAAAGCCTGGTACTGCTATTGGGTGCTGCCAACTTAGATGGGATATCATTAGCCCCAGAAGACACAGAGCTATACTGTAGTATTTGCCTTCACTCCTTCCACAGCAGTTACATAAAAGGTTATATAATGAGGTGACGGGAGGGACAGAGGAGCTGGGCCAGCACAGAGAGTCATTAGATCTCCCAGAAGAATAGATGGGTATGATGTGCAAAGAGAAAAGAAAAGCACTCCAAGTAAGTATTTAAAAAACTTGATCTTTCTTTGTTTTTGCCTTCAATACCTGTTAGTTAGTAACAGAGTCTATTAAGGTGAACTGAACATCTCAATATAAAGATATAGAAGAGCTACCACAAAGGTCATTAATAAGCAGGACCCCATCCAAACTATTATTTTTTCAGAATTTCATTAGACTCCCCCAGTGGAACTCTTAGGCTACTTTTACACTGAGGCGTTTGAAAAACGCATGCAAAACATCAAGCGCTATTACCGCGTTTTTGCCACGTTTTTCACACGTTAGCGCTATAATTAGCGCTAACGCCCAGGCGTTTTTCAAGCACTTTTGAAGTGCTAGCATTAAATAAATAGCACATTCCCCTACATTACATCCTGTTTACTTCCTGGTATTTTGACCTTTCCACAACCTCTGGGCGTTTTGCTGGTGCTTTTAACGCGCTTTTAAAGTGTTTTACATTAATTTCAATGTATATGGGCATTTTTAATGCGCTATTTTAGCGCTCAGAATAAGCACAAAAAAATGCTTGCAGGACTTTTTTAAACGCGGCACAAGCGTGACACCCCAGTGTGAATAGGTACATTGGAATTAATGGGCTGCGTTTTGGAAGCGCTATTTTTAGCACAAAAACGCTAGGAAAGCGCCTCAGTGTGAAAGGGGCCTAAGTATCAGACCATTTTCATGTTCAATGTAGGTTTCCAACATTTTTCCTGTTTCACCAATTGTGGGAATCTGTTAGGGTCAATGATCTCATGTAGGATATACTATATGCAGTATACACCAGTTTGTAATAACCCATGCTTACATGAACTTCCCAAACTTAAGGGCTTTGATGCCTGGAGGCACCTACACCAGTTACTGTATGTAAGGAGGATGTTCTATTGCCTTTCATTGATTTGGTGGAGAGGTATCGTCTCTTGTACAAAATGTTTTTTCCATACTTACAGCTTCACCACGCTTTACAAATCCAAGCTGCTTTCCTCCCTTTAACATATAATCCACCTACTGTCCTTAATATGGCAATATCTGCATCCAGTACTAAAAAGGGGTTAACCGGTTGTTTGTATTCTGCCTTGCACACAGTTAGAAAGCACTCACTTTTTTGGGGACCAGTGATCACTGTATTGGTGTCACTGGTCCCCAAAAAAGGGTCAAAAGTGTCACTTAGTGTACGATTTGTCTGCCGCAATGTCGCAGTCCAGCTATAAGTCACTGATCACTGCCATTACTAGTAAAAAAATATATAAATAAACATTCCATAAAAATATCCCATAGTTTGTAGATGCTATAACTTTGCGCAAACCAATCAATATACACTTATTGGGATTTTTTACCAAAAATATGTAGCAGAATACATATTGGCCTAAACTGATAAAGAAACTAGATTTTTTACATTTTATTATTGGATGTATTTTAAGGTTGAATATGTTTTATTTTAAACAAGTCATGAGTTTACATATACTATGAGAAAAGGCAGTATGGTACATAACTCCAATGGTGTTTATCTCAAGTAAACATACTTAAATGTCAGACTACATGACCATTGCACATGGAAGAAGTGTCAAGGAAAGAAAAGAAAAGAGGGGGAGAGAAGAGGGGAGGGAGATGGGGAAGGGATGATGTGGACCGCAGGCTTAAGTAAGTGTATTTCAATAGTAGTATATTGAATTTTTATCTGCATTCATGATTTCAATCTATTTTTCAGTTTGTCAGAAGATGAATAATGCATCCAACTGTACCACAGGGTTTTACATTTTTCCCATTGGTCTAATTCTCTGGCTCTCATTTCTTCCATATGCATGGTATTATTAATTTCGGAGATCCAGGAAGAGAGTGTCGGGACCGAGGAAGATCTCCAAGATCTGGATATTAGTTGCCTGGCCGAGGGCAGGAAAAAGCGGAGCAGGGAATTTTTTTTATTTTTTCACAGGCCCAGGGAGGATAGAGAGCAGTGCGATAGTGGGGTCTGTGGTTTGGGGCTTATCGTATAATTCTGAATAAATTTGAAAAATTTGTTTCCAGAATGGTTGGATCTTCGCACAATCCCACCATATGTGTAGATACGTTCCCCTCGCTCCGTGGCATCTCCAGCAGGTGTCAGGCATGGAGGGAAATATACGGTTTAGTGAGACCGGGTCTCTGTACCATCTCGAGATTAATATGAAGTTTTTCTCCTGGGAGTAGCCAGAGATACTCGACTTATGCCTGAAAAGGAATGCTTTCTGCCATTGCTCATCAGTCAACTCCATACCTAGTTCCCTGGACCAAACCTTTGTATAGGTCGGGCTCGTAGAATGAGTGGCTAACAAAATAGATTTATACATCGCTGACAGTATGTGGCGGGGTGTTTCGGTTAGGAGACAGAGCTGTTCAAAGTCGGTGTGGTGTCTATGAACCTGATAAGAAGACGAGAGTGCCTTGCAGTAGGAAGAGATATGTGCAACTGTCAACCAATTTAGGGTAGTGCTGGAATCGGAGGTACGATCCAAGAAGGCACCACAAGAGGTTTGTACAAATGAGCTAGCCATCGGCCAGGTTGACCTGAGGTATGAACCAAGTGCATGAGCTCCTATGCCTTCCGGGAGATTTGCGTTATCGAATAGTGGGGTAAGAGGGCTGGGGTCGGTGGAGAGTCGATAGTGATCCCGTTTATTGTACCAGACCTTAAGTGCCTCAGTCGTGAGGGGGGATAGTCCCGGGAGAGCAGTGAGCGATCCCCTACTTTGTCCCCAGAGTAATGCTCTAAGGTCCAAAGGGGACATATCCTGTTCCACAATATTGCTCATTTTTTTTAATGGGCGAGGGAACCATTCCAAAAGACGAGAAAGGACCGCAGCAGAATGATAAATTTCGAAATCTGGGAGGCCTGATTGGATGTGTTTTATATCAGAAAGTAAAAATTATTATTTTGTTTTCAAAATCTTGTCTTTTTTTGTTTATAGTGCAAAATCTAAAAAACGCAGTTGATCAAATACCACCAAAAGAAAGCTCTATTTGTGGGAAAAAAGGACAATTTTTTTTTTTGTGTACAGCGTCGCACGGCTGCGCAACTGTCAGTTAATATAACACTGTCAGGAAACTAGCCGGAGAATAGTCACTCACAGACCTGGCACATTATCAATATGGCCTCGCCTGCACAAATACGTGCACACGTATTGCGAATGCACGTTCGCCATGGTGAAGACGTGTACAGCTGGCGCACACAATGGAAGTCAGATCCCGGCACCTTCAGGCCTTTAAAAGGATGACTGTGGCACATGGATACAGTATTGCTGACTGGTCTTCAGTTTGCTGCTGCTTCTGATCACCTGTTGTCAACCCGGCTTGCTCTTGGATTCCTATTGTCTCGCTCTCAGCTCTGACCTCGGATTGTTCACGGACCTTCTCATGTCTTTTGCCCTGTGTACTGTACTGTGGCTTGCCTAACCATGACTCGATCCTATCTGCTAACCACTGGCTTACTGACCTCTGCTTTAAACCCAAACACATATTAATTACACAGGTTCTGTGGCTGATTGAGGTGGTAATTAAACGCAGTTGGTGCCTCATCTGCATTAAATTAGCCTCAGAACCTGTGTAATTCATATGTGTTCGGGTTTAAAGGGATGAGGTGGAAACCCTACTGCTTCCGTCCCCAACTACACCTTCTGCTGTGATCCGCTTTAGGTGCCCATCTGCTGCACCCAGCCTGCAGTACCTACCTTCAGTACTTACCTGTTGATCCTGCCTGCTGCACTTTCCATTAAAACCTGCTTCCAGGCTTGTGCAGTCTGCACCATCATCAGCGCTCGGGTCCTAGTGCTCACCTTCTCTGGTGTCCACTTGCAGAGAGATCTCCATACCACCAACCATCATCTGGGGCACAGCTGACGATCCCTGCTACTTTGCGCTTCATCCTTCCTGTTACCACCTTCAGGGACACCGAGTCACAAGGAGAGCCCTCTCAGCATTTCGGCTTCAGGACCAGGTATGTGACAAACACAATGCCGTATCACAAAAAAATGGCCTGGTCATGAAGGGAGAAACCTTCTGGGGCTGAAGTGGTTAAGCTATTTCCTGTGCTGACCGAATATTTTTAATTGATTTGAAACAGAAAATATTGCACTTGGCTAGTGGATGGCGATAAGTATCAGAAGATACTACATGCATAATAACTGAAGAAGTGGCTTGGATAAGCTGTGAAACCTGAATGTTACCAACTACTGCCAGATATACCATGACCGGCATAATCAAGAACCATCACAGACATACTTACATGCATTTCACTGAGGCCTGTGCTGTGCAGGACTGATGATTTTAGGGCTGCTGCCATTGGGGTTGATTTACTAAAGGCAATCGGCTGTTCATTTTGCAAGGGAATTTGCTCCAGAGCATAGTGAATGAGGTGACTTCCATCATCCAATCATGTGCAAGCGATAATACAGTTTTCTTTTTTTCCTTGCACATGATTGTATATTCCTTGCAAAGTGAAATGTCGCCAAATGCACTCAGCTTTGGGGAAAATTCTATTGCAAAGTGCAATTTTCCTTGCAAAGTGAGCAACCTATTTACCTTTAGTCAGCGGCGGCTGCTCCATAGAGGGTGCTAGTGCACCACCCTCCCTCTTGCTGATTCCCCGCTGATTTCTCAAAACAAAATAAATATATATATATATATGGGCCGCTGGTATATGGCTGTTCCAGATTTTTTTGGGAGATTTGCTGACAGCAATTCCCAAAGCCCATTGGTCAGCCATTAAAGTGTATAGATGTGTGCCAGTGAAGCACACATCTATACACTGATTGGCTCTGGCCTCAGTCACTGTCCTCCAGACAGTGACTAATTGGTCAGGAGCGGGGGTGGGACTGGCAGACGTGCTGGGACTGCACGCATGCCTGTGATTCCCACAGACCGAGGGAAAGAGAGAGTGGCCTGACGACGAGTCCCCTGAGGTAAGTATTAACTGCTGGGTACTGGCGGTGCAATACCTGTGTTACTGGGCTGTGCAATACCTGTGTACTGCGGGTGCAATACCTGTGTTACTGGGCTGTGCAATACCTGTGTTACTGGGCTGTGCAACACCTGTGTTAGTGGGCTGTGCAATACCTGTGTTAGTGGGCTGTGCAATACCTGTGTTAGTGGGCTGTGCAATACCTGTGTTACTGGGCTGTGCAATACCTGTTACTGGGCTGTGTAATACCTGTGTATTGGGCTGCAATACCTGTGTACTGGCAGTGGGTGCAATACCTGTGTACTGGGCTGTGCAATACCTGTGTACTGGCTGTGATACCTGTGTACTGGCTGTATACTGTGTTGCTGGCTGATATATACCCCACCTGTGATGCTGAGCTGTATACTCCTGACACAATATGTGGAACACAGGGGTCAGAGTGGGTGGATTCTATAATGGGTGGGGCTTACGAGAAGTAGGATGGGTCAAAAAGGAAGGGCAGGGCCTGACACCCCCATTCTAAAACGTCACCAGCGGCCACTGCCTTTAGTACATCAACCCAGGTACAGCGAGCCCTTGTGTAGTGGGCCCAGGCCCCCGTGGGTCAGTAGGAGGACTCAGTTTTGACTGAGGACCAAGATGAGTCTGATTGGCAAATAGTGCCGTTCATCAGATTTGTGCCATCCCTGCCCCTTGCTTTATACCTGCCAGGGCCTGTCAGGTAGGCTGCATGGGCCTCCATGATTTCTAATGGCGGTCTTGAATCAACCCCATTGGTCAACCGGCTAATGGTCAGAAACAACATAGCAGTTATTATTTTTATATTTTTAACATAAAAGTGCACTTGTTCTTTAACAAAATGGTAAAAAAATCCAAAGACCTTGTATAAAATGCATATCCCATAGCAGTCGATCCGGTGTCAGATTAGTTAAAAGTTGGTATATGATTGGCTGCTATAGGCTTCAAAGCTTTGCACATCCTCTCCTTTTTTTTTTTTTTTTGCATTGCATTACTGAATAACCCAAGCACATGGACAGTTCTTGCTATAAAAGACAAGGAGTTATTTATAGGTATAAGCTTGTCCTTCGTCCTGTAATTTGGCCAGCGGATGGCTATATCATTTTTATCATTGTCTTGGTGATCTGGATCCCCTTAACCCTTGGCTTTGCTTTCCCAGCCTTGCCGGATTCTGGTGATCCTTTGGTCGATGCAAGGAAGGATGAGGATGAATTTCATGGCCAGCACGGCACACGGGATGATCAGAGAGATGACAAAGGCCGGGGGGAGATACCACCGATAGAAGGCGCCATAGATGAATCTGTCTCCACCATAGACCAGGGTGTGTGCTGTGCAGAGGACCAGCGTCAGGTAACCCAGTTTGGACTGCAAAGATAATACAAAAAAAAGGCATTTAGCAAAGTTGCAAAGAGACCTGATGAAGATATGACCATCCTGAGCTGTCATTTCCTTGTAAAATATAGGACCTAAAGTCTTAAATTAAATAAAAATTTATTATAGTGCGGCTTACCAATTCTTGGATGTGATGGCTCCATTAATTTCATTTTTTAAACTTTCTTTTAACAATTTTCATCTGGTGATCTGACCAGTAAATCTGTTGTTTTTCAAAAGAGCAAGCTCTCCAGCAGAATGTACACTATATTGCCAAAAGTATTGGGACACCTGCCTTTACACGCACATGAACCTTAATGGCATCCCAGTCTTGGTCCATAGGGTTCATTATTGAGTTGGCCCACCCTTTGCAGAGATAACAGCTTCAACTTTTCTGGGAAGGCTGTCCACAAGATTTAGAAATGTGTATATGGGAATGTTTGACCATTCTTCCAGAAGTGCATTTGTGAGGTCCTCCACCCCAAACTCGCTCATCCATGTCTTTATGGACCTTGCTTTGTGCACTAATCCAAATCATTTGGTGGATAGGGGATTATGGGGTTGTTTTTCAGGGGTTGGGCTTGGCCCCTTAGTTACAGTGAAGGGAACTCTTAAGGCGTCAGCATACCAAGAAATTTTTTGGACAATTTCATGCCCCCAACTTTGTGGGAACAGTTTTGGGATGGCCCCTTCCTGTTCCAACATGACTGTGCACCAGTGCACAAAGCAAGGTCCATAAAGACAAGGATGAGCGAGTTTGGGGTGGAGGAACTTGAATGGCCTGCACAAAGTCCTGACCTCAACCCGATAGAACACCTTTGGGATAAATTAGAGTGGAGACTGTGAGCCAGGCCTTCTCCTCCAACATCAGTGCCTGACCTCACAAATGCGCTTCTGGAAGAATGGTCAAACATTCCCATAGACACTCCTAAACCTTGTGGACAGCCTTCCCAGAAGAGTTGAAGCTGTTATAGCTGCAAAGGGTGGGCCAACTCAATATTGAACCCTACAGACTAATACTGGGATGCCATTAAAGTTCATGTGTGGTTAAAGGCAGGTGTCCCAATACTTTTGGCAATATAGTGTATCAGGGATAGTACAAACCATTTCACACTGACAGAGATGATTGCAACGATCAGCTTATATTTATTTATGTAAAGCCTTTATCTCAAAAGGAATAAAAACTGCTCTATCTGCTTATAAAGTGTGAGCTGGAGTTTGGCTTCAATTTGCTAGTGTATTTAAATCTGTGCAGTTACCACTCCCCTCCCCCTGACTGACAATGCTGCTGCCTGCTGTGCCCCCTGCGCTCCTTCTTCCAGAACATGGTACTCAAACATAGGAGGTGTGTAACTGGCCAGATCACCAGGTGAAAACAGAGGGTGGAAAAGGCTAAAAGTAGAAAACAAATGCAGCCACCACATCTAATGATTGGTAAGCTATAATATATTACATTTTTGGTTTTGGGTTTATTACAGCTTTAACTAAAAATGCCAATCAGGATAAACTAAGATGTATGTGATATGTAGAGTAAAGCAAAAGCTGTTTTCCCTGCCAAGGGATTTGTATTTCAGCCAATCCAGTTCTAAAGTTTACACAGCTCTGTCACACTGTGCTACCCTGTTAGGTAGGTTAAGTGGAACTCCAGCCAAAAATAACAAGATACAAATGAAAAGCTCATTAATAGAATATACAAGAATACCAGTGTTTGCTGTAAATATTCAGCTGCAATCCATAAATGTCCTAATTTACTCAGTTTAATGGCCAGCATCATTTAATTCCCTTCCTCTGATCCCAGGTTGTCCTGGACCCACTCCCAGCCTGTGACTGGACAGTCACTCTACTCTCTCCTCCTATCAGCATGCTCATTGTCAGCACATGGCTCTTTGTGCTGCTGCTGCTTCTTCTTACGCTCCAGCCCTTCTGTACAGGGGCTGCGAAAGACAGTAATTCGGTAATTAATGGTAAGGTCTGATAAGCTACTTCAGGTTGAATTATTTTACAAGCGTTGTATTTCTGACCCTATTTTGATAGCAAGAAAACTTAACAATGGTTCTAAGCATTCCATATTCTATTGAAAAGCTAAAAGAAAAGGTTTTGGCTTTGCATACACTTTAATAAGTGAATTGCTCTTTCCCGCTGACTCACTCCGCCAGCTGAACTGATCCACTTGTAAACCATTGAAGCAATGGTGTAATTAGCACTTTCAGAGCACCGGTGCAAGAAACCATGAAGGCCTTCCTGACCCCCGGCCGGGACCCTTGCCTCTGAGCCCGGTGGTGGAAGGCCAGGGCACAGTCGTAAGTGCAACCTTTGTGACCCTGGTAGTTCCGCCACTGGTGTCAGTAGTTTTTTATTTTTGTTATTGTGTTTTTATATTTATATTTTATTTTTTTTACAATATTATTTCTTTAATAGTTTTTACAATTTTTTTTAGTAGCCCCGTTTGGGGGCTTGGGTGAGATATCAGGGGTCTAAACAAACCTACAATGTTTCACCCATGAGACAGAGAAAGGAGGTTGAGGCCTGTGTGCCTCAGCTGCACAGAATGAATGGACAGAAATAGCTCTTGACTGAGCTTCCCGTTCATTCACAAACTGAAGCATAGTAAACATATTTTCTTATGTCTCAGTTATGAATGGACAGAGTCAGTGATCGGTATGAATCACTGACTCTATTCATTCAGACAAGGAAGGGGCCAGTAAATGACATATGAATAGCACAGGAGCACAGGGGGGCAGCAGAAAGAAGCTGGATAGGAGGAGCAGTGGAGGTGGCTGCATATAGAGGGACTGATCTCTCCAGCTCCCTCTGCATCTGCCCACTTCTCCTCCTCTTCTTCCCACAAGCATTCACAGGCTGCAGGAGGAAAATTGAGAGGTCAGTTCCTCTGTATGCAGCTGGCCCCACTGCTCCTCCTATTCAAGTGTACAGAGGAGCCGTGGGGCCCCCTGGAGCATGTGGCCGGGTCACAGTCGAGACCCCTGCGACCCCTGTAGTTACACCTCTGCGTTGAAGAGTCCTTCAGAATCTTTTCACTTTTTGTTTTGATGTTGGCACTGCATTTCAAATGATGATATATTCATAGGATGACATGACTAGGATAATATAGAATACAATGCATTCAACATTTACAGTGTTGGACAAATATCAGAAGTATAGTCGTCAAACCAGTGTTCAATACATAGTAATCAACAGGGAATGGAGAAAGTGAAGTTCTGAGGTTACATCAGATGTATCTCATTTCCTACGTATCCAAGGTAGGTAACCTATAGGGAAGACATACATTTGGAAACGGCATTCCAACAATTCACTTTCACCACAAGTGGGGCCCTTCTGCAGGTAAACTGTTCACTATAGTTAGCATGTGGTCAGCGAGTGAATTATTATTATATAAAAAAAGCAATGTGTCACATGCTACATCATCATGACATAATTAGCCTTAATTGGGCCAAGTCAGACTTTATAATCCAAATAAAGACAATTATGTCAGAATGATAAGTGTTCTGCGAGACCATAATTATACAGTATAGTTGTCTATGGTTTGCATCATTAGTGGTGTAGACTCAATCAATCAGGAGCATACACGGCTGTTTTTCAACCCATCCCATGCCCATGATATTGTAATGACTTGTGGTTAGAGATTCTTGAGGAGGATTGTTAATTTGTATACAGGCCTTAAAGTGATTGTAAAGTCTAATGGTTTTTTGCCGTAATGCATTCTATGCATTAAGGTGAAAAACCTTTTCTAAATAGGGACCACCCCAGAGCCCCCTTTTTACTTTCCTGAGCCCGTTCGTTCGTGCAGCGGCTACGAGCAATACGCTCCAGCTGGTGTCTCGGGTCCTCCTTGGCTGGATTGATAGCAGGGGAGCCATTGTCAATCAGGTCCAGTGATGCGGGGGCCGGGGGGCGGGGCCGAGTCTCGCTGTTTGTGTGAATACACGCAAACAGTGGGACACGGGAGCGCGCCCACATGTGTGACCCCAGGGAAGCTTTCCCTGACGGGTCACTGGATGCGGAGGAGGTCCCAGGAGCACCGCTGGAGGACCCCAGAACAGGAGGTTCGGGGCCACTCTGTGCAAAACCACTGCACAGAGGAGGTAAGTATGACATGTTTGTTATTTTAAAGAAAAAAAAAACCGAAGCCTTACAATCACTTTAAGTCTTACGGTAGGACTGGTTAGAAGCTGATTAACCCATCAGCATGATATTAGAAGGAAGGAAGCCTTCAAGAACCTCAGACAAGCCCTGGTGGGACCTTCAGTGGAAGGTTGATGCACTCTCCCACCACGCATATGTACCACTAGATCCCTAAGGCCTCATACACACGGACGTTTTTTGACGCCGGCGTTTTCTGGCGTTTTTTGCAGCTCTCCATGTTAGTCAATGGCCCCATAAAAACGTCGGCGTTTTTGAGCTGTAGATGGCGTCGGCGTTAGTGAGCTGAAAGCCATCGCGTTCTGAGGCTGTAATGTTTTGGCATTTTTTGACGTTGACGCCATAAAACGCCAACAAACGCCAACTAATATTGTACCGGCGTTTTTTGACGCCGGCATTTTTAGGTTGAAAAATAGCAGAGGGATGATTTTTTTATAAAAACGCCTATTGACGCCAACGCTCACTTATGCTCACTAACGCCGATGCATAACGCTGAAAAACGCTGATTTTTTCCCTGGATGTCGGGCCCGACGTTTTGTTTATTTTTAAAGATACGCCCGCGTGTATGAGGCCTTAAACTTAACTTTGATTCTACCAACTCATAAAATAAATAAATTATAATGAAGCTAAAAATAGAAAGTAGTCCCTGTGTATTACAGCAACATTTACCTACAGGGCAGTGCAAAGGAGCATAATATCATATTGAGTATAGAAGAGGACCACCAGGACCATCTTGAGCACACAGTTTCTAATTGTTTCAGATAGACTAGAAAGTCTAAGGTGATCCCTCTCCTCTTATTATAGTAGATTTTCTACTCACTGATGGACAAGAACATCTACTATAATGAGAGGAGACGGGTCACTTCAGACTTTCTAGTCTATCTGAAACAATTAGAAACTGTGTGCTTGAGATGGTCCTGGTTGTCCTCATCTATACTCAGTTTGATATGATACACCTTGCCCCTATGCTGTAGGTAATTGTTGTTCTGATATACAGGGGCAACTTTCCATTTTTAGTTTGATTATCACTTATTTATCTTATAAGTTGCTAGAATAAGTCTTTAGAACAGGGTTTCTCAACCAGGGTTCCGTGGAACCCTAGGGTTCCTTCAGAGGTTGCTAGGGGTTCCTTAAGCAATGGTCAATTTCTACCTCTCAGATAAATTCCCAATGACATCATTGATCTTTTTAGCTATCTGTAATGGGGTAATTCTTCCCAATGACCACAAGTGTAAGGAGCATTCTTCCCTTTGACCATCACACTAATGTATCATGAGTTGTAGATTTTCAATTTTTAGCAGGGGTTCCTCGAGACCAGAGAACTATTTCAAGGGTTTCTCAGTGTCGAAAAGGTTGAGAAAGGCTGCTTTAGAATTTAGTGGGGTAGATGCACAGTGAGAGAACGTATCAACCCCCCCCCCCCCCCCATAGTGGTACCCACAGCAAGATCCAAGTTAGAGTGATTTAGGTTCAGGCCTAATTTTATGTATAAGCCCCAGTAGGAACTGAACCCAGGACTCCAGTGCCCCAATGCCATTGTGCCGATCACTGAAGGGTCTAAGTATAAAACATTTGCCACGTGGATGTCTTCACACAGGTGCCACAAATAATTGCCATTTTGTTTGCAATATGATCTTTTTCTATGATTGTCAGCTTCTTCTTGTGGCCATAAAGAAATGTATTTTTAATTGAAATATTTCAGGAATATACTGCATTATGGCCACTAGTTGGAGCTGAAGATCATAGGAGATAATCATATTACAAACCATATGGGGATCACTTGTTGTGCCTGTGTGAATGCTAAAAGTGTCACTAAACCCACATCATAAAACAAACTATTAATAAATGGTGTATTACATGCTGTTCATACTCACTTGATCACTAGGAGATTTGTTTTTTGTATTCTGCAAAAAACCTGGTTGATCCTGCTGTTCCCTATCTGCACCTTCTGTCCATGTCCTCAATTCAGCTAGGGATTTTGCAGCTCTGGTGGCACTCTGCACATGCTCAGTTTTCAGTGAGTTTCTATGCTGAGAATTTCCTCCTTGTCACATCTGAGCAGCCCATGTGACTATAGAGTCACGCATGTGGGTTATACTCAGTGGTAAATGTCAGCACACTCCTTCCCTCCTGCTCCATGCCCAATAACCAGCTAAACACAACGAGGGCGGGATATTACATGTAAAATGAATGGTGGCTTCACCTCCCTCTTATTCTAAGACACAGGCTGGAGGGGTGTGACACAGCCTGTGACTGGCAGAAATCCGCCCACACCATGTTATTTCCACAAAATAATAAAGATTTGATTTTAAATATATATTTGTATCACAATTTAAAACCGTTTATTGATATAAATTATTTATTTTTACTCTGTATTCCAAAGACTGTTTTTTTTTTTTTTTTGAACTTGTGGCCAACAGAGGATTGGACAGTTGTATATTGATTAGGAAAAAGGTACTTAGAAGGGATAATGTAAATTAAACAGTGTGTGTTTAGTATCACTTTAAAGCCTAACTCTGGGCAAATAAAAAGTTTGTTTTGTCTAGGGGAGGGGAGAAGCAATTCCTCCTGCAGGCAGCACAATCTGGTGGTGGGCTGTCCCTCACCGTCGTCACGTCCAGTGCAGGGGGTGCAGAAACTGCAAGGACCAGCCTAGCTGCAGGAAGGAGCAGAGGATCAGGTAAGTATTTCCCCTTTTCCTGTTCCCTTGGACCCAAACAAGCAATTAACCCTTGTAGTGCAGGCGCATCCCTACTGCAAGGGATAATTCTTTTTTGTCTGAAGTTTGGCTTTAAGACATTCACAGAGCATTTTTTTTTAACATAGAGGGGGTGCAAAAGGTTATAAAAGTTGCAGCTCTCTATGTTGGTTTTTATTTCATTACCACAAAAGGTAATTAAAGTGTTAATTGGTTGTATTAGTGATTACAAAAAGATCCAGCAGAAACTCGCCAGTTTCAGAAGACCTTATTTTAAAATGTTATTGTACTTTTTAATTAGGTTGACGTTCCTAATTGGATTAAAAAATGCTGCATCATTTCTTATACAATATTCTTTATAGACCACACCGAGCAAACTTGTAACTTCTCCATTTAAAGGGGTTTATAGTCTTTTTTAAAGGGAAATTATAAAAATTGGTTAATATTACTTTTCTATATTTTTTTTATAAATGGAAATTTTATACTTTTAAATAATTTGAATAAAATATTTTTTTGTACTAACTATTGTTGACAGGTGTTGAGTTTGCAGACTAGGTGAGGATTGATGAGTGTGTCCCTTCCCTGGTTTAGTAGTCTGTGTAATTGTATTTTACATTTGAGTTTATGCATACAGACAAGGTGAGAGGGCAGGCGAGAATGGAACATTAAAGTACACATAAAGACATAACTTTTTTAAATTTTGGATAGAGGAGATGGATTAGAACACTTGTTAAGTTTTTATACCTACCGCTTCACGCATTAACGCATTAGGGAGATTCACCCTCTGTATTTGTCCTGTTTACCATTATTATTGAATGAGAAAATAAATGAAAATCCCAAATTTTAGGTTATCCCCAGAAAAGTAATAGAGGGGAAATCTTCCAATGGGGACACTAGATCTGGTGACCTGGGGGGGGGGGGGGCAGGAAGTGAAAGTAAATCTCCACAGTGGGACACAGATGGCAAAAAAAATCTAACAGATGTTATAACCCTCCCTTACTCTACTCAAAAGGGAAAAAAATGTTTTGCCTATAGTTCTACTTTAAAGGCTAAATTCACCTTTTTTCCCTAAATTCTGGTTTGGTACCAATATAGTATTAATGCACTTCTTTTGTAAACATAAAATAGCTTTCCATTTATTCTACACACTTACCTCACTCTGTGTTCAAAAACACTTATCAATTACTTCTGCCTTACTTCTTGGGCAGACTTAAGGTCATGACACAGGAAGGAGTTGACCAGCTGATCTAATTAGCATATGTCCTGCATCATCTACCCTCTGCTGGTCAACTCCTTCCTGTGTCATGACCTTAGGTCTGCTCAGGAAGTAAGGCAGAAGTAATGGATGCGTGTTTTTAAACTACCATAAGGAGAGTGAGGTAAGTGTGTGTAGAATAAATGGAAAGCTGTTTTATTTTTGCAAAAGAAGTACAGGGTGGGCCATTTATATGGATACACCTTAATAAAATGGGAATGGTTGGTGATATTAACTTCCTGTTTTTGGCACATTAGTATATGTGAGGGGAGAAACTTTTCAAGATTGGTGGTGACCATGGCGGCCATTTTGAAGTCGGCCATTGTGAATCCAACTTTTGTTTTTTCAATAGGAAGAGGGTCATGTGACACATCAAACTTATTGGGAATTTTACAAGAAAAACAATGGTGTGCTTGGTTGTAACGTCACTTTATTGTTTCCTGAGTTATTTACAAGTTTCTCTTTGTTTACAGCCATTGACATGTCGCCGAGGTTAACACGTGCGGAGCGGATAGAAATTGTGTTGATGTCTGGTGAACGCAGTAACCGGGTCATTGCAGCAGATTGCAATGCAAGACAGCCTACGAGACCACCCATCTCCCATGCTACAGTTAGCAAACTGCTTGCTTAGTTTCGTGAAACTGGTTCAGTATTGGATTTGCCATGAAATCTGTCACTAATGAAGAAACATCAGTGGCTGCCCTAGCTTCATTCAGCAAGAGCCCACATCGTAGCACTCGCCGCATGTCACTGGAGAGTGGCATTAGTCGAACATCCCTTCGGCGGATATTAGGTACTCACAAATGGCACCCTTACAAACTCCAGTTACTGCGGCACCTCAGCGAGGATGACCCAGATCGGCGCACTGAATTTGCAGAATGGGCAAAACAAAAATTGGAACAGGACCCTCAGTTTACGCAGAAGATTTTGTTCAGTGATGAGGCAAACCTTTATGTGAATGGTGAAGTTAACAAACAAAACCACCGCTATTGGTCTGACACTAACCCACATTGGATAGATCCCTCCAAGACTGTTGGAACCAAAAAATTGATGGTATGGTGTGGTATATGGGGTACAAAGATAGTGGGGCCATTTTTCATCAATGGAACCTCAAGGCCACTGGATATGCGAAATTGCTACATGATGATGTGTTTCCCTCTTTATGCACTGAAGCTGGCACGTTCCCTGAGTTTTTCCAGCAAGATGGTGCACCACCACATTATGGGTGTCAGGTCCGAGCATTCCTAGATGAACAGTTTCCTGGAAAGTGGATTGGTCTTCGTGGGCCAGTTGAATGGCCCCCAAGGTCTCCCGATCTGACCCCCTTAGACTTTTATCTTTGGGGTCATCTGAAGGCAATTGTCTATGCTGTGAAGATACGAGATGTGCAGCACCTGAAACTATGGATACTGGAAGCTTGTGCTAGCATTTCTCCTGCGGTGTTGCTATCAGTGTGTGAAGAGTGGGAGAAGAGGGTTGCATTGACAATCCAACACAATGGGCAGCACATTGAACACATTTTATAAGTGGTCAGAAACTTGTAAATAACTCATGAAAGAATAAAGTTACGTTAAAACCAAGCACACCATTGTTTTTCTTGTGAAATTCCCAATAAGTTTGATGTGTCACATGACCCTCTTCCTATTGAAAAAACAAATGTTGGATTCATAATGGCCAACTTCAAAATGGCCGCCATGGTCACCACCCATCTTGAAAAGTTTCCCCCCCTCACATATACTAATGTGCCACAAACAGGAAGTTAATATCACCAACCATTCCCATTTTATTAAGGCGTATCCATATAAATGGCCCACCCTGTACATTAATGCTATATTGGTACATAGAGGCAGGTTTATCCACTCTGGCAACTGAGGAGGATGAGGAAGGTAAGCCAGTCCACCACCTCCTCTGCATGCTGTGGCTGGATAGCACTGGCAAACTAACTAAACAGAGGAAATTATGCCCTGCCTGAGGACTGACCATCACGTCCACCTTTGCCTGTGGACACATTTGTTGCTGGCCCCCTTACAGTGCCAAGGGAACGTCTGCCTCTCCTTGTTGTCCTCTCAGACATTAGTGGGCGGGTGGGGGGCGGTGCTTATTAGCAAATGTAAAGAAGAAGTGGAAATCTGTACATAGATGCAATTTAATAAATGTAAAGTGGTGTTTGGTGCACTTTAATTTGAGTAATCACACTACACGGACACACTCCACGGATACACAATAATATACTGCAATATAATGTGTCAAACGTACTTTGATGCACAGAACTATAAGGCGTTAAACTTGCAGTAACGCACACAGAAATAAATGGCGTTAAACTTGCAGTAACGCACAAAACGATATGGCATTAAACTGGGAGTAACGCACACAGAAGTAAATGGCGTTAAACTTGCAGTAATGCACACACAAGTAAATGGCGTTAAACTTGCAGTAACGCACAAAACTATATGGCGTTAAACTGGCAGTAACACACACAAAATGATATGGTTTTAAACTTGCAGTAACGCACACAGAACTATATGGCGTTAAACTTGCAGTAACGCACACAGAAATAAATGGCGTTAAACTTGCAGTAAAGCACAAAACTATATGGCGTTAAACTTGAGGTAATGTACACAGAAGTAAATGGAGTTAAACTTGCAGTAACGCACAAAACTATATGGTGTTAAACTGGCAGTAACACACACAAAACTATATGGAATTAAACTGGCAGTAACGCACACAGAACTATATGGCGTTAAACTGGCAGTAGCGCACACAGAAGTAAATGGCGTTAAATTGGCAGTAACGCACACAAAACTATATGGCGTTAAACTGGCAGTAACACACACAGAACTATAAAGCGTTAAACTGGCAGTAACGCACACAGAAGTAAATGGCGTTAAACTTGCAGTAATGCACACAGAAGTAAATGGCAGTAACACACAAAACTATATGGCATTAAACTAGCAGTAACACACACAAGACTATATAGCGTTAAACTGGCAGTAACACACACAGAACTATATGGTGATAAACTGGCAGTAACGTACAAAGAAGTAAATGGCGTTAAACTTGCAGTAATGCACACAGAGCTATATGGCGTTTAACTGGCAGTAACGCAATCAAATAGACGGTGTTCAAACGTCACTACACTGACGCTATCTGAACTGTCCCTACTGTAGCTATACACTAATGTAAAGAATAGTAACTCGATCTCACTACACTGAAACTATCTGAGCTGTCCCTACTCTACATATACACTAATGCATGTATGAATGACACAGTCTCACTCTAGCTGCACACTATGGAAAGCTGAATGATGGTCCTCTTCACAACACTCATACTAGACTGACACTAAACTAATATTCTACACTGACAATTGAAGAACAATAGCACAGTATAGCACACTAACTAACTAATAGCACTGAACAGATCTCTCTCCAGCCAAAATCACACTGAAAATGGCTGCCATTGAAAGAATACTTTTATACTGTGGGGCGGGAATGCGCCATGATTGGATGAAGTCATGATGACAGTATCTAATGATGACTCTGACAGTGCTCTGTGTACTGATTGGCTGAAGCTTTCACTGCTTCAGCCCATCTGGGCTTGCAATGCACTGTTCAGCGCCACAATGCATTGTGGCCGGTTTGGGGGGCCGAACAAATGGTCGAACAACCTTTTTGTTCGCATGTTTGCCGAACAACGAAAGTTTGGCCCGAAATTATACTCGGGCCAAACCGTTCGCCAATCCCTAGTGGCTAAGTGGTTAGCCCTTCCACTTGGCAGCACCAGAGCTGTTGTTGGCTAAAATCCCAACCATAGCACCACCTGCACGGAAGTTGCATGCTCCCCTGGGCACACCAGTTTCCTCCCACACTGCAAAGACATGCTGGTAGGTTAGCTGGTTCCTGTCTAAATTGGCCCTGGTATGTGTATGTATGAATGTGAGTTCGGACCTTAGATTGTAAGCTCCTTGAGGTCAAAGACTGATGTGAATGTGCAATACATATGTGAAGCGATACATAAATTGTTGGCGCTATATACTTGTGTTAAATAAATAAGTTCTCCAGAACTGGGCACAGTATTCTAAATGAGATCTAACAAAACCCCATCACTGAAGCCTCAAATGTTGATATTCATCACTGAATCAACATATTGATATTTTATTCATATCTGATCAGATGTTATTATTAGGAGGTTACATATGCAGATGCTCATCCTACGGTATAAAACGTCTTTTAACCGGGGATGCATCAATACCAGTCTTGTAAGAGTGAGTATGGGTACGGATACGTCTTCTCAAGTACTCGCCAATACCAATTACCGATACTTTTTTTGCCCTTGGATGCATTTATTTTTTACACATAATGCTCAGCTCACCTGCCCTGGTGGTTTAGCGGTAGATGCGGTCCGGATGTTACATCTCACACCGCCACACCATCACGTAAAATCCTCCTGTATCTCTCTCCATAAAGGCAGCGGTTAGACCGGGTTCACACATGTGTGGTCCGGTTCTGACAGTGAGATTTCAGCCCCCTCCGGTGCAACTTTGTTCAGCGGTTCAGGTGCGAATTATCGTATATATAAAATGTGAAAGTGCATTTATATTTTACACTCACCTGTACAAAACTGAATTCCCGCCAGTTAACGGCATTGCTGACTGATGGCAGAGAAGTGATGCCCAGTAACACATAGAAGAAGAATCCCAGTATACCCAGTGCTACATAGGAGTCAGAGAGCCAGCCATAGTAGTTCAGGAAGGGATACGTGGTATTAGATTTAATCTGCAAACCAAACACAAAGTAACTTATTTCCACTTATCTCTATTAATAACATTAGACAATTTACATTAGATTACATTTAGATTCCATCTAGTTCCCACAAGCGCAGCATTGCCGAGTGCCTGAGTGTATTTGCCCAATAAGATAAATAATTTTAAGCCTCTTTGGAACTTCCTATGTATGTTTGGCCATTATTTATTTCCTGCAAGCTAAGACTGTAGCTGAGTTTATTTATCATAGGTTCTAATTCATTGTAAAAGGTATTCTAAGCCGACTGTAAATAAACTGGGATTTTCAAATTAGGCGTAGTAATAACTCCACTTCCTGTTGTACTCAGATATCCGCGGCAGACCAAAAATCTAATTTAAATGAAGGCTTCTTTTAAAATCCAGAAATAAAATTTAACCTGAAAAAAATTATTAGACTAATAAAAAAACTCATCTGTTGCACTATTGCAGTATGCAAACTCTATTAGGGCACTTATTTGCTTTCTTTTGGTCTGTTTAAAGAGGAAGTAAACTTCCCTTGATTGTATATACCTATAGGTAAGCCTAGTAAGCCTATAATAAGGTTTATCTATAGGTACTGTAAATATCTCCTAAACTTGCACCATTTAGGAGATATTTACTGTATACGCTGCTGATGACATCATCAGCGGATTCGCTCTAAGGGAACGACTGCCCATGCTGTTTCTTCAGAGCTCTGGGCCGTGCCGAGTCACACAGCCAGAGTCCGCAGACCCGGAAGGAAGATGGGTAAAGATGGATGCGCCCTCCAGCGGGGACGATGAGGGTTTTGTTTGCAGGTACGTTTCACATAATGTGCTAGTATGCAATGCATACTAGCACATTATGCTTTTACTTTGCAGGTCACCAAAAAAAAAAGAGGTAGTGTTTCCTTCTTATATATACCATTGAAAGCATTTTATTATTTATGTTTGGTGCAAAAACATCCTGGCATAAATCTAGTGAGCTGATTACTTCCTGTGCTGAATAAGTTACATTGTTCTCAGCTTTCTCTGTGGACTACAGAACACCTTCTGTGTATGTTAAAAAAAAAAAGGAGAGATTAAGGTGTTCTGCAGACCTATCTGTCTTCCTGTCCTATTATATTAATTTGGTGCAAAAACATATGTTGATCCTGTCATAAATCTAGTTAGCTGATGCCTTCCTGTGCTGCATCAGTTACATTGTTCCCAGCTATCTCTGTGGACTACAGAACACATCCTGCCTATGTTCTAAAAAAGGAGAGGGAAAGTGTTCTGCAGTTCTATCTGTCTTCTTGTCCTAGGGTCACTAAGGATGAGCTTGTTATGAATCAGGCTCGGGACAGCTACTGTATCATCCATGGGCCAGTGAGCTGTCAATGGGGTATTCCCTACCCTGCAGCTGACAACACTGGGAGATGAGGTTGCTTGTGACATCACTGACCAAAGATGGCCATGTGGCCATAATAGAACCCCCACATCTAAGATATGGTATGCTGTAATGTGTATATTTTTGTACCGGTTTCTAGGTATCTAGGTTTGGATACACCTTATAACCCAGAATTCATTACCTGCCAGAATTACATAGGTGGCACTGACAGTGTTCAAAATGAATCTTAGACTCAGAACCCGGGACAGCATGGCAAGAGTGCTAACCAGTTAGCCACTGCACCAAAAGCATACCTAAAGCCAAAACATTTTATTTTTTTTGTTGTTTTTGGATAGTGTAGGACAATGCTTGCAGGCCGAATCTGACATGCCAGGTCATTTCATGTGGCCCTCACATCTCTCCTGAAACTGCGAAACCCCCTTCATTTTCACCTCCACCTTGTCCCAGCCGTCGGCAGCAGAGAGGAGGAAAGAACTCTTCCTACAGATCCTGTGCAGCTGCAACACCCCCTTGTCTCTGCTTCCGCTGGTCTCAGCATTCAGCAGACTCTGGCAGCTGACTCCAGCCCTCCTCCAGACCTTGCACTTCCTGCTTCACAGCTCTGCCACCAGCTACTTCATGGCAGCAGCACTGGGATGTAAGGGAGGATAGGAGACTCTCTTGACTTCTGATGGTGGGGGGGCTCTTGGCATCTCATGTGAGGGTGGTGGGGTGCTCTGGGCAGCTAGTCTTAAAAATACAACAGGCCCTGTTGAGGGCAACCATAATGCTGATGCTGTCCACTATGAACTTGAGTTTGACACCCCTAGTGTAGGGAATGACTGGGAAACTGACTGCCAGGACTCTGAGAAAGTGAGTTGAACAACTGGGACAGATGTCCTCATTGGAAGATTTCTCCTCTGCGGTGACAACTGTAAAATTTTGCATTTCCTATCACCTTCAGTTCTGGCGCTAATGGTCACCTGTTGGGATTATCGTGGGTTTGGTCCACACAGGGGTTCAGATTGAACCTTAAAGGAAGCGGTCACTTCCACCAAAATAGCACCCACTCAGCTGCGGCCAAGGCAATCCACGTGTAACAAAGCAGAGGGGATGCTTGTGACATCATTAAAGTGATTGTAAAGGTTCAGGTTTTTTTTTTTTTTTAAATAACAAACATGTCATACTTACCTCCTCTGTCCAAGGGAGTGGCCCGGATCCTCCTCTTCTGGGATCCCCCAGCGGCGCTCCTGGCTCCTCCCCGCATCGAGTGACCCGTCAGGGAAGCACTTTCCCTGGGGTCACTTGTGCGTGCACGCTCCCGAGTCCTGCTGCTATCGATCTATCCAATGAGGACCCGAGACACTGGCTGGAGCGGGTGTGCTCGTCCCAGGCACGGGAACAATCGGGCTCAGGTAAGTAAACGGGGGGCTCTGGGGGGCAGCTGAACAACAAAAGGTTTTTCACATTAATGCATAGAATGCATTAATGTTAAAAACTGTGAGGGTTACAGCCCCTTTAAATATGGCCACCATGGCCACCTGCTGTGTTCATTTAGGACTTACTAGAGTCTTACTCATACCATGCAGTCTTATTCTTCAGACTACTCTAAAATAGCTAAAATTAAGGAAAGAGGTTTCGGCTTTAGATAAACTTTGCTTTCCATGAGTTTTCAGTTTATATCAGTTCAGTGGAATTTAATATCTCTGAGGTTAAAATAATTACCTGTGCTTTTAGGTAATATTCCGTCCACCACCTTACATAGTACCGTATGGGCATCACCAGTGTGTAGATGGCATGTAGAAAGGCATAAGCCAATGCAACCAGCCCAAGCTGTTTCCGGCAGAGCATCCATTTGTCCAACCAGTCCGGAAACCTGCTGTATTTGGTGCCTCGGTATAACTGGATGATGGCTGCAAAGATTCCTGGGAGATAGACTAAGGCCAGCAGTATGAGAGACACGATGGGGAACACTCGGTTGGCAATGGAAATCATAATGAGGTAGGAAGTGTCTTCCTTATTTGTGGCAAGTGGATAGAACACCTCAAAGATAAGACAGTAGAGGAAGACCAATATGGTGAATCCAGCGCAAATATAAAAGGGAAGTCTCCACATTGGGAATAGCTGAAGTGGGTAATTCTCAATCTCTTTGGCTGCCAGCAGAGATCCTTGGTCCAATGGTGTCAGTCCAAGAGATCGAACAATCTCCATAACCACTTCCTTTGCTTTTGCATCATCTCCACAGAGGAAAACCTGTTTGGGTATAAAAATGGGTTTGAGTGGTGCGTTATCATGAAAGCAATGGTAAAAGAGTCATTACAGTATTGCAATTAATACCATAGGCGTGCACAACCTGTTGCATTAGGGAGTGCACCCCAAAGCTCAAACACACACACACACATATACGATCAAAAGTATTGGGACACCTGCCTTTACACGCGCATGAACTTTAATGACATCCCAGTCTTAGTCCATAGGGTTCAATATTGAGTTACCCTCCCTTTGCAGCTATAACAGCTTCAACTCTTCTGGGAAGGCTGTCCACAAGGTTTAGGAGTGTCTATGGGAATGTTTGACCATTTGGCCAGAAGCGCATTTGTGAGGTCAGACACTGATGTTAGATGAGAAGGCCAAACTCGCAGTCTCCACTCTAATTCACCCCAATGGTGTTCTATGGGGTTGAGGTCAGGGCTCCGTGCAGGCCAGTCAAGTTCCTCCATCTCAAACTCACTCCTCCATGTCTTTATGGACCTTGCTTTGTGCAGTGATCCAAATCATTTGGGGGGATTATGGTGTGGGGTTGTTTTTCAGGGGTAGGGCTTGGTCCCTTAGTTCCAGTGAAGGGAAGTCTTAAGCTGTCAGCATACCAAGACATGTTGGACAATTTCATGCTTCCAACTCTGTGGGAACAGTTTGGGGATGGCCCCTTCCTGTTCCAACATGACTGCGCACCAGTGCACAAAGCAAGGTCTATAAAGACATGGACATAGCACGGGTGGTGGAATATTAACTTCAAGTGCAATAATTCACATTATAATAGTAACTAAAACATATAGAATTAAGTGTAACAATCTAAAAAATAAAAATTTCAAAGTGCTATAATGGTGAGAACCGCCTAACTAAAAAGTTGTTGCATTTGAAGTTAATTTGTATTGCAATTATCTGTACAGGGGTTTCCACCATCCCTGCTAAGTTTTATTTATTGTGTCTTGTTTTCAGTTATACAAAAATAGGTAAGACAGACAAAATGGAGGCATGTATATCGGCATGGCTCAGTACAAGCCCAGTTGTTTTCAGTTAGATGTGTAATACAGAGACCGGTATTGTGGTAATATTGATGTTTAATGAGATTTCCATACATTAGAGGGTTTCACCAGTATTGTTAAGTTAATGTTAGTAAGTTGTGCTTTTATTTTACCTTCAGTAGTTAATAGTAAATAGTAGTGTGGTGATTACCTATTATACTAAAGAATGGCATGTGAAATTAATAAACATCAACAGATTTCAGTTGTGCCCCAGTAGGCCGCCACCACCCCCCCATGGACAATGTGCCTGGCTGCTGAGTTCATCTCCCCATCCCTGCACTTAGAGCACTGATTAGCAGCACTGATTGGCAGCAATGATGGGCACTAATAGCTGCCCCGATTGACACTGATAGGTGGCATTGATTGGCAGCACTGATTAGCACTGATGGACAGCACTGATGTCCACTGATAGACAGCACAGATTGGTAGCACTGATAGGCACTGACTGGTGGCACTGTTAGGCAGCAATGATTGTCACTGATTGGCAGCACTGATTTGCAGCACTGATTAGCACTGATAGGCAGCACTGATGGTCACTGATTGGCAACACTGATGGGCACTGATTGGCACTGATAAGAATCCTCTACATATGTGAACTTTTTTTATTGCAATTGGTTGCAATATGCCAATGGCACCCTGAAAAGAAAAAATAGCAGCGCTCAACACCTGCTGCAGTGATATTCGGAAATTACCTTACTTTGTAACAAATTTTCTTTCCCATCACATTGGCTTTCACTGCTGGAGAATTTTGCTACCAGGACTTTACCACTTTACCCCCCTTCGTGACCAGGACATTTTTTGCTATTCAGCACTATGCTACTTTAACTGGCAATTACGCGGTCATGCAACACTGTACACAAATGCAATGTATATCTTTTTTTCACATAGAGCTTTTTTTGGTGGTATTTGATCACCACTGGGTTTTTTTATTTTTTATTACACTGAGTAAAATTATAAATGCAACACTTTTGTGTTTGCCCCTATTCATCGTGAGCTGTACTCAAAGATCTACGACTTTTTCTATGCACACAAAAGGCCTATTTCTATCAAATATTGTTCACAAATCTGTTTAAGCCCTGGTTTACATTGGAGCGATTTGGCATGCGATTTCACATGTCAAATCGGTTGCAAATGCCGGCAATGGTACCGTCCGAATCGGTGCCACGCTGCATTTGCGGCGCCACACCAATTCTCAAAAGTAGTTCTTGTACTACTTTTGCCGACTTTGGGGTGAGATTTTCATGGGCATCTGTGCAAAAACCCACACAGATGTCTCTGAAATCGCCCCCGAAGTCAGGACTGACATGCGGGAATTAAACGGTGCGAGTTCAGCTGAACTCACACCATTTTATTCCCGCTGTCAGTGTGAACCAGGGCTAAATCTGTGTAAAAAGCCCAGGTTCACATTAGAGCGATTTGTCCTGCAATTTGAGAGATCAAATCGCATGAAAAGTCACAGCATATTCGGCGCAACACCGATTTTGCAGTGCCACACCGATTTGCAAAAGTAGTTCCTGCACTACTTTTGCCGATTTCAAGTGCGACTTCAATAAACTTAGTTGTCTATCAAGTAGCACCTGAAATCGCGCTGACCTTGCTACTTTGAAATCGCGCTGCGTTAAGTGAAGTAGCAGCGATTTTAAAGTAGCATCAATGCGATCCAGGGCTTAGGTGAGGTGGATGGATTATCTCGGTAAAGGAGAAGTGCTCACTAACACAGATTTAGCCCAGATTCACATTGGTGAATGTTGGTGAAATCGTGTGAGTTCAGCTGAACTCGCACCATTTCATTCCCGCATGTCAGTCCCAATTTCAGCTGCGATTTCACAGGCATCTGTGCGGGTTTCTGAAAAGATGTCTATGGAAATCACAAAAACTAGTACAAGAACGACTTTTTGAAATCAGTGTGGCGCCGCAAGTGCAGCGTCGCACCGATTAGGACTGTGTCACTGCCGGCAATTGCCGCCGATTTGGCATGTCAAATCGCATGCCAAATTGTGTCAGTGTGAACCAGGGCTTAGACAGATTTGTGAACAATATTTGAGAGAAATAGGCCTTTTGTGTACATAGAAAACGTTGTAGATCTTTGCGTTCAGCTCATTATAAATAGGGGCAAACACAAAAGTGTTGCATATAATTTTGCTCAGTCTATATAAATGAAAAAAGATAGAAAATTTTGAAAAAAACCCCAAAAAACAATATTTTCTACTTTTTGTTATATAACATATCCAATAAAAAGGCCAACATATATTCTGCTACATGTCTTTGGTAAAAAATAAAATCCCAATAAGTGTATATTAATTGGTTTGTGTGAACGTTATAGCGTCTACAAACTATTGGATATACTGGAATTTACGCAGCTAGCTACAGTATAGGCGCTATACTGGTAATGGCAGTGATCAGTGACCTATAGTGGGACTGTGACAGTGTTGTAGCAAATCTGGTGCTGACAGACACTGACTGGGAGGGACACTAACTGACACTAATATGGTGATCAGATAATAATACTGTACACTGTACTAATCACACTGGCTGGGAAAGGGTTAGCATAATGGTGCAATCAAGGGCTTAAAGGAGTTGTAAAGACAGAAGGTTTTTTTTATCTTAATGCATTCTATGCATTAAGATAAAAAAACCTTCTGTGTGTAGCAGCCTCCCCAGCACCACCCTAATTACTTACCTGAGCTCCATCTCTCTCCAGCAATGTCCACGAGTGTCTTAGCCGTCCGGGACACTCCTCCTGATTGACTGGGACACATCAGCGGCACCATTGGCTCTTGTGGCTGTCAATCAAAGTCAGCTAACCAATCAGGGAAGGGAGGGGGCAGGGCCAAGCTCCGTATCTAAATGGATACACGGACCTGTGATTCGGCTCAGGTGCCCCCATAGCAATCTCCTGGCTGTGGGGGCACTGAACAGGAGGGAGGGTCCAGGAGCAGCGAAAAGGGGCCCGAGAAGAGGAGGATCCGGGCTGCTCTGTGCAAAACCAACTGCACAGAGGAGGTAAGTATAACATGTTTGTTATTTATTTATTTTTTTAAACAAGACTTTACAATCATTTTAGCTGTGTGCCAAACAGTGTAATGTGTGCTTTTACTCACAGATCTGGCTGTTTTTTCTCCCTGCTTTTCAGGTCAGATTGTTGTTCTGTGTGTTTGTAAACACAGAACACTGTGCTGTAATTGGACACAGCCAAACAGCAGGTTTCAACTCTAATCATTGGCTGAAACCTGCTGACAAACTCGTGCTGTGTCCAGTGCTGTCTTTTGGCCTAGGCCGACAAGGCCGAGGCCTAGGGCGGCACTTTGCGGGGGGCGGCAAAAAAAGCCACCCCCACGCCCGTGAGAAAGCCCCCCTGACCCGTCTTCCCAAGTCCCGCCTCACGAGGGTGTCTCCCTCACAAATGTAGCCCCCGGCTTGTTGTAGCACAGCACTTGCAATAATTATGGGCAGTAGTGTATAACGTGCTTGGCCATGGGGGGGGAGCGACTGGCTGCATGTAATTTGATTGGCGTAGGCTCCGCCTAAAGCTCCGCCTACCCTCCTCCGTGCGGCTTTCATTCACTAAATCTTCTCCCCAGCTGGGGTCTGTGTGTGACGATAAGAGGAGGAGGAGCCGAGGAGGAGAAGAGAGGGAGAGGAGCACAAGGGGAGCCCCGGGCGGCGGCCAGGACTGCAGGTAGAATCGATTAAGCTACTGTTATGTCCAAGCTGCCAATGATATCACATATAAAGTGCTTAATATGGATATATACAGATTATAATACTGCAAGAAAGTGATCCGTGCTACACACCCATTAAACAGTCCACATTCAATAATAGTTCATATACTGCAAACTTTGCAGTATATGAACTATTATTGAATGTGGACTGTTTAATGGGTGTGTAGCACGGATCACTTTCTTGCAGTATTATAATCTGTATATATCCATATTAACCACTTCAGCCCCGGAAGGATTTCCCACTTTAGGACCAGAGCACTTTTTGCGATTCGGCACTACGTCGCTTTAACTGACAATTGCGCGGTCATGCGACGTTGTACCTAAATTAAATTTGCGTCCTTTTTTTTCCCACAAATAGAGCTTTCTTTTGGTGGTATTTGATCCCCTCTGCGTCATTTCTGATCGCCGCTATAAACAAAAGAAGAGCGACAATTTTGCAAAAAAAAACAAATTTCTTACTTTTTGCTAAAATACAAATCCAAAAAAAATAAAAAAAAACATTTTTTTCCATCGGTTTTGGGCGATTTATATTCTTCCTCATATTTTTGGTAAAAAAAATTGCAATCGGCGTCTATTGATTGGTTTGCGCAAAAGTTGCCGCGTTTACGGATGATGAGAATTAATTTCTGGGGTTTTTTTTTTTTTTTTTTTAATAGTAATGGCGGCGATCTGCGATTTTTAGCGGTACTGCGATATTGCGGCGGACATGTCGGACCATTTTGACACTTTTTTGGGACCATTGGCATTTATACAGCGATCAGTGCTATAAAAATGCACTGATTACTGTGTAAATGCCATTGGCAGTGAAGGGGTTAACCTGCAGGGGGCGCTCTAAGGGTTAACTGTGTTCCCTGGGCGTGTTCTAACTGTGTGGGGGCTGCCCTGGCTGGAGAAAGGGGATGATCACAGCTTCCATATACAGGAAGGCTGTGATCATCGCCCTTCCTCCTTCAACAGAACGGAGATCCGTGTTTACACACACGGATCTCCGTTCTTTCAGTGCGGGGGAGCCATCGCGGGTAGCCGGCGGCGATCGAGTCTGCCCTACCTGCTCCCTGGCTCACCCCGAACACAGTGAGCGCGCGAGTTATCGAGTTATGCTAGTTATCGCGGCCGCCGTCCTATGATGGCGGTTTGCGATAACGAGCCATCTTGCCGCCGTCACGCTGCGATGGGCGGTCGGCAAGTGGTTAAGCACTTTATATGTGATATCATTGGTTGTTCATGTACTGCAAAGTGCTCCATGTATGCTGAAAACAATGCAAACTCATTAAAGAGGAGTTCCGCCCCCACTAATGAGGATGCACTGATGGCCACTGATGAGGCTGCACTGATGGGCACTGATGACGCTGTGCTGCACTGATAAGGCTGCACTGATAGGGCTGCACTGATGGGCACTGATAGGCTACACTGGTGGCCCCTGATGAGGTGGCACTGATGGGACTGTACTGATAGGCACTGATGAGGCTGCGCTGATAAGCTGAACTGATGGGTACTGATATGCTTTATGTTGATATTGTTAAAGTTGTTGTTAATATTTTTTTTTGTAACTTAATTTTGCATAAAACATTTAACAGTGTAATTTCATGAGATGATTTACAAGGGAGTGATTAGGGGCGGGGCAGGGTAGGGGTTGGGTGGGTAAAGTGGTGGTGAGTAACTCTTAAGGCCTGGCTAGTGGCTCAGGACTTGAAATTTTGAGCCCTGCATTTCACATTCACATCAGTCCCTGCACTCAAGGAGCTTACAATCTAAGGTCCCTAATTCACATTCATACACATACTAGGGCCAATTTAGACAGAACCCAATTAACTTACCAGCATGTCTTTGGAGTGTGGGAGGAAACTGGAGTACCCAGAGGAAACCCGCACAGGCACAGGGAGAACATGCAAACTTCAGGCAGGTAGCGTGGTGGTTAGGATTCAAGCCAGCGACCCTTTTGCTGCTAGGAAAAAGTGCTAACCAGTCACTACACCACTGTGCTTGCTTGTACTATGGGAAGGCAGAGATCCGTGTCCCTGCTTTTCAGAAACACAGGATCACTACCATAACTACTGACAGAACAGCGATCTGCCCTGTTTCTTTTCTTATTCAAATTAGGGGGTGCATGAGTTTAGTCAGGCCTAGGGCAGCACATAACCTAAATACACCACTGGCTGTGTCCAAACAGCAGGGGTCATGCATGCCCCAAACCCGGAAAAAAGCCAGCAATGTACAGTATATGTACATTGCCACACCTGCACCTGCTGCTTACAGTATATGTATTGTGAGCGGGTTGGCAAGTGGTTAATGTAGCAGGGAAGTGTTGTATTGGTTTGCACAACGGGGCAACATGACTTAAAATACACAACAAATGTGCTACGCGCTTGGCTTGTGGTGTTCAGTGTTTTTGTTTTCGTTGACAAAATTAATACTATTTTAGTCGATTCAAATACGAAAACAATCCAGATGACTAAAATAGGACGAAAACTAAAATGTAATTTTTCTATGTCTGTAGCGCATATCATACCATGAATAATTATTATTATTATTATTATTATTATACAGTATTTATATAGCGCCGACAGTTTGCGCAGCGCTTTACGATATTAGGGCAGACAGTACAATACAATACAATTCAATACAGGAGGAATCAGAGGGCCCTGCTCGGTAGAGCTTACAATCTAGGAGGGAGGGTTAAATGATACAAGAGGGAAATAACTGTGGGGGGATGGGAGGAGCGAAGAGGACGGTTAGGTTGGTATTTTGAGACTAGGTTGGTGATGTAGCTGGGAGCAGAGTTGTGGATGGCTTTGTAGCTCATGGTTAGTATTTTGAAATTAATTCGTTGGGCGAGTGGCAGCCAATGGAGGGATTGGCAGAGAGGGGTGGCAGACGCTGAACGGTTTGTAAGGTGGATAAGTCTGGCAGCGGCATTCATGATGGACTGGAGGGGGGATAGTCTATTTAAAGGTAGGCCAGTGAGGAGGGAGTTGCAGTAGTCGAGGCGAGAGATGACCAGGGAGTGAATCAGGAGCTTTGTGGTTTCATTGGTTAGGAAGGGACGTATTTTAGAGATGTTGCGGAGGTTGAGGCGGCAAGCCTTAGAAAGTGATTGGATGTGTGGCCAAAAGGTAAGTTCAGAATCCAGGATAACACCAAGCTCCCTAACATGTGGGGATGGGTGGATGGTTGTGCCATTGCTCTTGACAGAGAAGTCAGGGGAAATGGCATTTGGGGGAGGAAATATTATGATTTCGGTTTTGGACAAGTTGAGTTTGAGGAAGTGGTGGGACATCCAGACAGATATGTCTGTTAATAAGTTAGTGATGCGTGAGGAGACTGATGGAGTGAGTTGGGGGGTGGAGAGGTATATTTGGGTATCGTCGGCGTAGAAATGATATTGAAAGCCGTGGGAGGCTATCAGCTGACCCAGGGAAGAGGTGTAGATAGAAAATAAGAGCGGTCCAAGAACAGAACCTTGGGGGACCCCGACAGAGAAGGGAAGAGGAGAGGAGGAGGTAGAATTGTAAATGACACTGAAGGTGCGATGGGATAGGTAGGACGAGAGCCACTGAAGAGCACAGTCACGGAGACCAAGGGAGTAAAGTTTTTTGAGGAGGAGGGGGTGGTCGACAGTATCAAAGGCAGCCGAAAGGTCCAGAAGTAGGAGTACAGAATAGTGTCCATTGGTTTTAGCGGTTAGTAGGTCGTTTGTGAGTTTAAGAAGGGCAGTTTCTGTGGAGTGTTGAGGACAGAATCCAGATTGGAGGGGGTCAAGAAGGTTATTCTTAACAAGGTGGTCACTCAGTTGGTTGTAGACCAGACGTTCGAGGATTTTGGAGGAAAATGGGAGCAAGGAGATAGGGTATAGATTGTTAAGATTGGTAGGGTCCAGGGATGGTTTTTTGAGTATGGGGGTGACCAATGCATGTTTTAGAGCATTGGGGAAGATGCCAGAAGAGAGGGAGAGATTGAAGATGTGAGTTAGAGAGTGCAGGATAGAGTCAGAGGGTGAGCGTAGTATTTTAGAGGGAATAGGGTCCAATGGACAGGTGATTAGGTGGGAGTTGGAAAGGAGTTTAGCAACCTCGTTTATAGTAGTAGGTTTGAACAAGGAGAGTGTCGAATGTGCTTGTTGACATGGGGTGTTAACTGAAGAAGATGCCTGCAGAGTGGAGATTTCATTACGAATTGTATCAATCGTGCTTTTGAAGTGGTTAGCAACCTCTTGGGCAGTGAGTGTGTTAGTGGGCAGAAGTGGGGGGGGACGCAGTAGGGAGTTGAAGGTAGAGAAGAGTTGACGGGGACTGGATGAGAAGGTGTTAATACGAGTGGTAAAATAGGTCTGCTTGGCAGTGTGGAGGCCAGAATTGTATTTATGGAGGGCAGATTTGTATTGGTTGAAGTCTTTGAGAGACTTTGTCTTGTGCCACCGATGCTCAAGGGCGTGGCTACGCTTTTTTGAGGTTTCTGGTGTCGTCTGTTTGCCAGGGTTGTAGGGGTCGAGGTCTGATTTTGTGTGTGGTAAGGGGAGCTAGCTTGTCCAGAGTGGAGGACAGGGATTTATTGTAGATGGTAGTGGCTTGGTTGGGGCAGGACAGGGGTGAGATTTTTTCATAGAGGTGGTCAGTAGCAGAATAGAGAAGAGAAGTGTTGAGTTGGCGAAGGTTTCTACGGGTGACGGTTTGGTGATTGGAGGGAAAGGTGGTGTAGGACAGAGAGAGAGAGAATCTAATAAGGTGGTGGTCGGAGAGGGGAAAAGGATTGTTGGAGAAGTTGCATGGAGTGCATAGATAGGAGAAGACAAGGACGAGGGTGTTTCCATCAGTGTGAGTAGGAGCCTGTACCCATTGCTTCAGGTCAAATGAGGAAGTTAGACTAAGAAGTTTAGAGGTAGTGGTAATGTTAACCGGGATGTTAAAGTCGCCAAGAAGGATAGTGGGAATTTCAGAAGAGAGAAAGTAGGGTAGCCAGGCAGAAAATTCATCAAGGAAAGCTGACAGTGGTCCAGGACTCCGATAGATCACAGCAATTCCTAGGGAGATTGGAGAGAATAGACGTATACAGTGGGCTTCAAATGATGAGAGTGACAGAGAGGGAGTAACCTGGAAGGTGCTCTGTGGGGACAGGAGGAATCTTACTCCACCTCCCTTGCGTCCATTAGGACTAGGGGAGTGAGTCCAGAGAAGGCCACCGTGGGAGAGGGAAGCAGGAGAGGGAGAATCGCATTCATGGAGCCAGGTTTCAGTGATCGCAAGAAGATTAAAGGAATTAGTGACAAATAGGTCGTGAACAGTAGTGAGCTTGTTGCAGACAGAGCGGGCATTCCAGAGGGCACAGGAGAAGGGGAGGCTGGTTTTGGGAAGAAGGGGAATGGAGAATAAATTACGTAGATCGCGACTACTGCCAAAGGGTGTGGGGTGGTGGTGATGGGCATGTTGGGTGTTAAATGAGGGGGGCCCAGGATTTGGGGAAATATCACCAGAGGCTAGGAGAAGCAGAAGAGAAAGGGAAGTAATATAGGAATATGATTTATATGAGGGGACATGCTTGAGCTTCCAGGTTTTGTTAGCATGTGGGCTAAGAGTTATAAAGAGGGGATGAGCGCAGTAATAGGGAGAGGGGAGAAGTGAGGATGATATGTACAGATTATGGGGTGGGGGAGAGGGGTGAAGAAAAGATAGTTTGAGGAGAGAGGCTGCTATTGTGAGAAGCAGAGGTAAGGAATGCATGTTTCAGAGAGGAATGTGCGAGGTTTAGAAGATGAGGTTACCTGTAGTCTGGTGTTATGTAAAATAGTTTGTTGTTAGTGTGTGCTTTGTGCAAATCGCTGAAGTGCAAGCGCGAAAGTGCCCACTTATTTAAAGAACCCCAGTTTTTTGGAAGAACCCCTCTGCAACCCTGGCTACAGATGTAGGTGAAATAACAGTAACAAGCACACAATTACCAAATATACATGTGATCAGTCAGTATTCAGTTTGAGAAAAGATTGCAGTGAGAGGCAGGCTGCTTCAGTTGAAGAGTGGAGATGGCAACAATGAGAGCATGCCAAATATACATGTGATCAGTCAGTATTCAGTTTTAGAAAAGATTGCAGTGAGAATAATAACATGTTATTAGATTCTTACTCCAGGAGTATATAATGAGTTTGGAAATTCTGGAGAAATGCTTAAATAATGCATTACAATTTAAACTAAAATCTAAAGGGGGCAGCATTAGGGCAGCATGACTTAAAATGCGCAACAAATGTGCTATACTCTTGTGGTGCCAGTCAGTGTTTTTGTTGACAAAATGAACACTATTTTATTCAACTAAAATACCACTAAAACTAAAAGTCGCATTTTAGTCAAAAGACTATGACTAAAACGAATTTGACCAAAGGCTTATTTTTTTTTTTCTTTGTTTAAAAATAACAAATATGTTATACTTACCTCCTCTGTGCAGTGGATATGCACAGAGCAGCCCGGATCCTCCTCTTCTTGTGTCCCTCGCTGGCGTTCCTGGCCCCTCCCTACCTCCGAGTGCCCCCCCAGCAAGCAGCTTGCTATGGAGGCACCCGAGCCAAGCCGCTGCTCTGTGTGTCCATTCAGACATGGAGCCACGGCTAGGCCCCACCCCCTCTCTCCTCATTGGCTCACTGACTTTTATTGACAGCAGCGGGAACCAATGGTGCCCTGCTGCTGTCTCAGCCAATGAGGAGGTAGAGTCCCTGATAAACGAGGCTCTTGTGCAATTAACAAGTCTTTTAATATCTCCTGAATTTGTTATGTTGAAGGGTGAATGGAGCCTTATTGCTTAGTACTTTTTGCCAATTGTCCCTTGTGATAAAATAGCTAGTGTGACATGGCCCTATTTGTATAAAACATAAAACAAAGATTATTAATTTAGCATAATGAATTGGGTATCTCTTACCTGTCTGCTGGCATCCAATGATCCTGATTGCAGAGCCCAGGCAGACACTGTATTAAATGCTTTGACCACTTTAGCTCCTGGTAACAGACTGGCCAGGTGCTCAGCATTGGATTTCGGGTATTGGTTGATTTTCAAGTTGTTACTGACATCTACTAAGACTTTTCCCTTCAAGATGTCAGAAAATGGCTTCAGAAAGTCATAGTGCTCCCTGTGAATGGCTATGATAATGATGGAGGACTTCATTGCGGCCTCGGCATGGCTGAGAACCTCGGCTCCTCTCGGAATGAGGTTGGAGTTTAAATTTGGGTTTCTGCTTCCAAAGACAACCACATAACCACACTGGAGTAACTTATACCCCAGAGATCTTCCAAAATCTCCAGTGCCAAATATACAAACGGTTCCACGTTTTGTTGGATCTGAATGCACTTGAAGAGGAATGTTGTTCGAGGATTCATCCATCTCCTGGAAAACAAAGGCACAGATTGCTTTGTAACATTATGTGGATATGGCAGTACATTTTGCAGCTGTATTACAATTAGCACACAAACAAAACACATCAGATCCACTTTTTAAAATAGAATTTTAGGGAAAACGCTAATTATGAGGTTGAAATATATTTGTTTACTGTTCTACTGGCCAAAGGTTTACCATTTTGACCAGACATTCTTATATACTGTATATACACTCCTGTCAGCTAAGAACAAGAAACTGAGGCTACAATTGGCACAGGATCACCAAAATTGGACAATAGAAGATTGGAAAAACGGTGCCTGGTCTGATGAGTCTCGATTTCAGCTGCGACATTCAGATGGTAGGGTCAGAATTTGGCGAAAACAACATGAAAGCAGAGATCCATCCTGCCTTGTATCACCGGTTCAGGCTGGTGGTGGTGTAAGGGTGGGGGGGATATTTTCTTGGCACCCTTTGGGCCCCTTAGTACCAATTGAGCATCATTTAAACACTACGGCCTACCTGAGTATTGCTGCTGACCATGTCCATCCCATGACTACAGTGTACCCATCTTCTGATGGCTCCTTCCAGCAGGATAATGCACCATGTCACAAAGCTCCAATCATCTCACCACTGGACAATGAGGTCCCTGTACTCCAATGGCCTCAACAGTCACCATATCTCATCCAATAGAGCACCTTTGGAATGTGGGGGAACGGGAGATTTGCATCATAGATGTGCAGCTGACAAATCTGCAGCAAGTGTGTGATGCTATCATGTCACTAATAATTGACTTGGTGCTGCATTCCGCATCTGTATGGTCAAAAAATAGGTTTCCAACATCCCTAGCAAATATGAATATGGTAATGTGAACCCCCAAATTTGGGACTTTAGCGGAAACCAACCTCCTAGAGGAGCAAAGATCAAAACCAATCTAGATCAAGAAAATTTTATTGAGATAAATTAAAATTACAATGGTCAGACCTAAACAAAAAGGTCTGCCATCAAAGGGATAACATTGGTGATGGTGCTAGACACTGACAAGGGTTACAGCGTGAGGGACATACACAAATGACAAGTTAAAATACAAAACACAGGAGACCACTTGCATCGCCACAATGTGGCGGGAAAGCCCCGCGCGTTTCGATAGTTCTTCTTCAGGGTAGAAGTGGTCACAATTAAAACCTCAGTTAAATGAGGCGACAAATTGAAGGTAAATGTAAGTGTCAATCAGTCATTCCTTCCCGCCTCAGTCCAAGATGAACAAAAGGCGTGATGGGTATCTGTTGGGTCACAAGAATATGAGGAGATATCCAATGGAGTGCAAATATTGGAGATGGCCCCTAGAAAATCAGGAGAAAAGGGGCTCCAATTGTCTAGCAGTCCATTGACCTTCTGGACAATGGTCCAGAAGGTATCACTAATGTTGGTATAGGTCACAAAGGAGGACAAACGCACTGGGGGCCGGGTGTAATAGCAGTATACACTAAAGGTATATCAGTTGTCAAGTATAGGAAAACCATCTATGGTCAGAGGGGTTTGCACATGTCCGGCTCAAACGGCTGGGATATATGCCATGGGGGACCAGCTAGATCCTCCCATCAAAGGTACAGTCGGGGACCAGTATCAAAAGCCCTGACCCACAAAAGTGGGTGCCACAAAAAGGATCTGGAGTGTCAATCTGCTTCACAGACCCGACCCCACAGTAGTCCACAGTGAGACAGAAGATCAGCATGTCACTATGGACCGAAATCTCTGAGGTATGTTTGCAACACCTTGTTGAATCTATGCCACAAAGAGTGAAGGCAGTTCTGAAGGCAAAAGGAGGCCCAACACGGTACTAGCAAGGTGTACCTAATAAAGTATATATCATAGAGTAACCTGTTTCACCCAATAAATGTTATGCACAGTCCAAACTCTTTTTATTTTAGTTTTGAATAAAGCATAGGAGGGTTAAGGGTTATTTTTGCTATCTGTGTCCCATCAGGGAGATTTCCCCTCACTTCCTGTCCTGGAGACTGCAGTTCCATCCAGCACATGGAAGTCTCCAAGTGTTAAAGCCAGCATTAGACCTGTAAAAGATGTAGGTGTTGGGGGGATGGTGCTGTTGTGGGGGTGACCTGGCAGGCTCTCTATCAGACGATGCCATAAGCAAAAATTTTGCAGAAGGATTGGTAAAATGTTAAACTGAAGTGCTGGCTTCCACGCCTGAATGGACCATCATTGAAGGTCATACATATTCATATGGGGTGTCAGGTGAGGCTACCCTAAAAAATAAACAGGGTATACCTATAAACGAGAGACCTCAAATTTGGAAGCACCATAAGTCCAAAATTAGTGCCAGACCAAAAACATCTGCAAAGCATCACAAAGTGACCAACATGTTTCGGGGGTTCATCTGTATTTCCCTTCCTCAAGGCTCAGATATTGGTAAACCTGGGTGCACGCAAAATGGCAAAATTACCACAATGAATTGTTTGATGAAAAAAGTGACATAGTGCCCAGGACCAAAGTAGCAGCAGCAGCACCTTTGAACCCTTGAAGAGCATACAAAAAAATGTGTCATATTTTCATCAAACATTTAATTGGGGTTGTAGCACCCTCCTACTATAGGATGCTAGGTAAATATATTTTGGCTTGCTCTGTACATTTTGGCTTCCTCTGTTATCAGAGGAGCAGTGATTGATTGCTTGGGTCTGCTCATGATTTCACAGGCTGAGGCTTTGATTGTTTGTTTCCCCCTGCCTCTGTGAGAATCTTCGAGGGCAGGAGAATTCAAATGCCCAGCCTGAATATTTACTATGCATGGCCAGTCACTGGGGAGGTGTGCACAGAAGGTTGTCATCAGGAGATAAATAGACTGAAGATGGAGGGATGGATCAGTAAGCTTCAGGGGGCTGTTTGCCCGAGGCACTTTTTGGACTGAATGCTGGACTGATCTCCAAGTGACTGAACTTATGGACTTATCCTGCTTCAGGATTTGTGAGTAAAACCTTTATTTATGCTGCAAACTATTTCATGGCCCTCAGCCATGAAACTACAGACTGCTTAAACACTTCACTATTCTTCAAACTATTTCATGGTCCTCAGCTGTGAGAGGTAGACCGTGTTACTTTGCTGTGTTACTTTGAAGAGTGTCCTCGGATAATTGTGCTTTGACCTTTTGGAGTATCCCATACCCCATTGTCCCTCTCCTGTTAAAGGTTTACAAGCCAGAAATCTTAAAAAGACATCCCCTAGACTGTTTGCATTCCTAAGCTCCAGAAGGTTTTACCCCCTACATGACAGGACATTTTTTGCAGTTCGGCACTGCATTATTATAACTGGTAAATGCGTGATCCTGCAACACTGTACACAAATGAAATTTATATCATTTTCTTACACCAACCTTTCTCTTGGTGGTATTTGATCACCACTGGGTTTTTTTAAATTTTTTATTATATATATGACATTTTTGAAAAAGAATACTGTATTTTTTACTTTTTGCTATAAAACATGCTAAAAAAAAATATAATTTCTTCATAAATTTTGGTCAAAATGTAGTCTGCTACAATACAAATGTATTCTGTTACAAAAAGTCCCAATACATGTATATTGATTGGTTTGCACGAAAGTTATAGCATCTACAAACTATAGTATATATACTGTAATTTTTTATACTAATGGTGGTGATCAGTGACTTATAATGGGACTGCGATAGTGCGGCGAGCAATCTGACACTACCTCATGCTGGGGGGGGGCGGGGGGAAGACGACTGACTAACTGCCATTGACCTCACCAGTGACACTAATACAGTGATCAGTGATAATACTATACATTGTCACTGTACTAATGACACTGACTGGGAAGGGGTTACTCTCTAGGGCGATCAAAGGGTTAACTGTATGCCTAACTATGTGTAATGTGTGCTGCTTTGTACTAAAGACTGCTTTGTTTCTTATCTCTGCTTTGCAGGGATAAGAAACTTGAGAGCTTGTTCCCTCTGTACAGAGCTCTGTGTTGATTGTCAACACAGGGCTCTGGACTGTAAATGCACACAACCGATTAGCAGGTCCCAGCAATGAATAATTGGCTGGGACCTGCTGACAGACTCCTGTCGTGTACATCCACAGCGGGTGTCGGTGGAAGGGGGCAGCTTACCAGTATGTCGCTTTGCCTGCACAGGCTGCCCATCCCCAGTGCATTCCTTTAGTGAAATGGGCGGCCCTTAAAAGAGATACTCAAACAAATAAACAGCGCCTCCACTGTTTGTGAATAATAGTGCAAGTGTATGTCCCCACTACAGGTGCACATACGTACAATGGGGGGCAGCTTCCCTCAGATAGAAATCTGCTTTAGAAATAAAACAATGATGTTAGATAGCGCCTCCCCTCAAAGTGTATAATATAAATAAAAATTGTGAATGAAAAAAAATATAAATATCAAATAATAAGTGTCCAAACACAATCAGTCCATAAACAATAAATATGATATTAGTGAAAATGGGTGACATATAAATCAGTCCATAATCAAAAAGTGCTGGTGCAAATTGATGACAAGTGAATCAACCAATGATCTTCAAAGTGACTTGTGCTTGAAGGTGCTCAGTAAAGTGCTCTAATTGCATTCCAAGTGCAACGTGGAAACTGTGCCAGACCCCCTTTGTGTCCCCACTCACCGAAAAATAATGACCAACTGCTTTTCAGTCAGAGGCCATAAGAGCTTAAATCAGTGGGGAGAAACTGGATTGGATCAATGGGAAGTCCAGACACCCGGAATATACTCAATCTTCATATGTAGAGGTGTTATCTGGGTAGCTCAAATGAACAGAAAACATCCTCATGTGTAGTCTGTAAACCGATAACACTTTATTGCGCAAAGAAAGGTACTTACAAGATAGTAGATAAAAAAATTGCCTGGTATACAGTTGAGTGTCAGCAACGGCGTGCGTTCCACACTCTCCTACCACTGGAAGCGGAAGTGACGTAGATGGCTGCAGCAACCGGAAATGACGTCAACGCGTTTCGCCCTCATCATAGGGCGTCATCACGGATGAGGATACCGATCACAGCAGCTCATTTTAACAACATACCCGCCCAATCAAATGGCAGGAGCCAATCAAGACGTTTGAACATATCCAGTCATGGACACCGACAGGCCGTCTAACTGAACACAACATAGGCCCTCCAGTGGTGGAAAATAGAAACCCACGCAGTACCGACGCAATCCAGGCTGAACATACAAATAGATATACAAGTTAAAATATATGCAATAATATATCCCTTCAGGGAAGCCAATGGAAATAGACATTAATATGTAAACTCTTATTGCACTACAACAACAAGCTAAAAACAAACTAAAAATTGACAAATGGAATGTATTACATATGAAATATGGAATGATTAAAAATAAATATATTTAATAATAAAAATAAAAATGAAAATGAAAATAAAAATAAATTATGACATATAAAAAATACTAAAATTTTTCTTTACTTAAGTGCAAAAGTAGATATGTGGGGAATGGATACTCAAATCGAACACCCTCAAAAGGCAGTCAAGAATCCATATACATGCAGGCACTAGAGTGACCACATAAGTCAGCGATAAACCATACACTAGGCCCTAACCTATCGTCACCAGTCGGAAAGAAAAGAATTGATGTCTAGTTCTATATTGAGGCCCAGGGGATCCAAAGTACCCATTCTATGGATCCACTGGGTCTCATTCTGTGAAACGGTCCTGGTGAGGTTCATACCCCTCCAATGGCCCTCTATACGGTCAATACCACAAAAGGACAGCTGACTGGGATCTCTATTATGCACAAGCCTCAAGTGGTTAGAGAGGCTGTGATGTTTAAAGCCTTTCTTGATGTTATAAACATGTTCTCTCAACCGAACTCTAAGCTTGCGTGTGGTACGCCCAATGTATTGGAGACCACAGGTGCAGGTCAGTAGATAGGTGATGTGGAAACTCTCACATGTGATACATTTCTTAATGACAAATGACTTTCCCATGGAGGTGGATGCAAACTCCAATGTTTTCCGTTTTCTAAATGCTGAAGTCCTGCACATCACACATCTCCCGCAACTATAGAATCACACCTGATCCAAAAAAGTGCAAGTCTTAATAGGTGGGTCCACAACATTGGGGGCTAGCTTGAGACGCAAGGGTGGAGGTTTCTTATAAATGAACATGGGCTTATCTGGTAAGATATCAGTAAGATCCCTATCCCTACGCAACAAAGGCCAGTGCTTTTTAATGATTTTTTCAAACTGCCTATATTCTTTAAAAAAAACTGTCATAAATGATATACCATAATCCTTCTCTTCTTTTTCTACTTTCTTATGCAATGAGTCCCTATCTCTAGATTCCTGACCGAACTTTTAGTGGCTTCAAGGGTAGATCTCTTATAGCCGTTTTCTACAAACCTTTCTAAGATAACATCAGCCTGTTGGTCAAAATCAGTTATAGAATCACAATTGCGTTGGATCCTGAGCATTTGACCCCTGGGGATGCCCTCTAACCATCTAGGGTGATGGCAACTCCCCAGGGGTATATACCCATTCCGATCTACTTCCTTAAAGAAAGTACGGGTAAGGAGTCTATCTCCATGTTTGGAAATAGTTAGATCCAGATAATTGATGAACCTATCATGGATTTGTTCAGAAAATGAAATACCTAAAGAGTTGTTACCCATGGTGTCCAGAAACTGGACTAGAGACTCACGGGAGCCTCCCCACACTATCAATATGTCATCAATATATCTCCTGAACAGTCTGAGGTGTGGGTGGGGACTCTCAAATATGGCCCTATCCTCCCACCAACTCATAAAGATGTTAGCCACCGAGGGCGCATATTTGGCCCCCATAGCGACCCCTTTTATTTGCCTAAAATACTTTTTATCGAACCAGAAAAAGTTATGGCTCATGGCCAATTCTAATAGTTCTAATAGAAAGGATTTTTGCTCCTCGGCCAGGTCGGTGTCATCCAATGCCCATCTAACTGCCATAATGGCATATTCCTGTTTGATGTTAGTATACAAAGAATTGACATCAACACTGGCTAGGATACAATCCTCCCCAACCTGCATTGTCTGTAAGAGTAAAATCCAATCCTTACTGTCTTTGAGAAAGGCAGGATATTTTCTGGTTAAAGGCTGGAGAAAGCAGTCAAGGTATTCTTCCGCACGAGCAAACAAAGAATCCACTCCGCTGATAATAGGTCTACCTGGCGGCTTAAGTGGATCCTTGTGAACTTTTGGGAGCTGATAAATTACCAGCACTTACCTAGCCTCTCTTTTGTTCAGTATTCCTTTTTTGGAGGCTGCTTTCACCAACCTTTTGAGTTTGGCCTTAAATTTATTGGTAGGGTTACTTTTTAATTCTTCATAGGTTTCTTTATCATTAACAATGTTCTGAAGTTCAAGTAGATAGTCCACCTTATTCAAGATGACTAGGCCACCTCCCTTATCAGCGGCCCTAATAACAATATCTTTCTTTTCCTCCAACTCTTTAATGCCCTTTTCTATATCCCTCTTGCTTCTAGCAGGTCGGGTTCTTAGATCAGCAAGATCCTGTTCCACTGCCTGCTTAAAGCACTCTACAAAATGATTACCAACCACCTTAGGATTAAAAACTGAACGATTCCTAAGGGAGGTGTGTTGATACACTGTGGTTGTGGTATTAGTAGGTGCCTCACTCTTAGGAAAATGTTTCTTGATATTGACCCTCCTTATAAATTTCTGTAAATCAATAAATAACTCAAACTTATTAAGATTTAAGACCCAGCGCTAGAAGTCTGAGTTCATCCTCTGAAAAATTAACATTACTTAAATTAAAGATACCATTAGTTAAGTTGTTCTTTTTCTTTTTCCCTTGGCCTCCCCTACATCCCCTTGCTCTTCTTCTCTTGGTTGTTCGGGAGATAGTGCCCTGGGATACCAAGGTCTCCACTCCTCCACCTCTGAGGTGTATGGGTAGTGGTTCCCCCGGCCTCTCCCCTGAAGAACTCCCCTCCCCCTCCTTGGGGGGCCTCCATAGCCCCTTTTTTGAAAATCCCCTCGTGGGTGACCTGGTAAGCCTCTCCTCCCCCTATTGGTAGTATAGGGTTGGGGATGCCTCGGATATCTAGATGGACTATAGGAGTAACCATAGTCACTCTCATATTCCTCAGATGGGCCATTTCATGGATAATAAGGGGAGTGGTATGCCCCACGTCCCAAGGGGGCAAACCTATTGGACGTGGGTACAGAGTACTGGGGGGTCTTAGGAGCATAACCTTGCCCCCCCATGTTGTGGCAAGGGGAAATTCCCACCACCCCTCGGTGTGCCCCTAGGGACAGGTGTGGAAACCCCAGCTGGGGGGGCAACAGTGCCCTGCTCCATGGCACCATTTTCACCCACCCCCTGGTTGCCCACTCCACACCCATCATTCTGCCATTTATACACCTTATTGTTCTTATAATCATTAGTATCTCTAATATACTTTTTCATCTTTTTCTTTTTGGGTGTCTCTATCCAATTTGCCTGCAAAATCTTGTAATTGTTTAATTTTTTTCTTTATATTCCCCTGTATCCTCCAAAGGCTCTACTTTGGTTTTAATGGCATTGATAACAGCCTCTAGATTTTTAAGTTTACACTCTTTTCTTGAAATCAACATTTCCATTAGCTTTTTCTCCGCAAGGTTAAAAAAATTAAACCAATCTTTCTCATGCTGATGGCCTCTGCTCTGCCCCCCCTTACGCTCACTGGAGCGCTGGGCTGTGGAGGGGGCAGGAGTGGCCTGCTCAAGCTTGCTGACAGGCTGAGCTGGGTGCCGGTCCAGGCATGTGGGTGGATCCCAGCCATATGGTCACAATCTTTCCTGAGCCTGGACCGGCCCTGTGACATCAGCCGTCAGCGGGCTTCAACCCGCTGTCAGCTGAAAATGGGTCACCGGAGTGCAAAATGAACTGTACTCAGGAGAAGTACCACCAAAGGAGCTTTGGCTGTATTTCTCTTTTAGGTGGTTAATGAGCCGGAGTGAATGGATTGCTGCCTGCGTGACAACATAGTCATTCTGCCACTTTAAGTCCTCTCAGATTTATACAATATTTGAACTCTGAAGAAGGGGGTCACCTTTGAACCCTCAAAACACGTTGACTGTTTTGTATTGTTTTGCTGAACAAACTCCAACATTAAAAGTTTTAGGACTCTTAGCTAATTGGTCTGGCACTCTTTGACTTTGCAGACATGGTTGCAGCAGATAAGGTTTATGTAATTACTTCTAATACAGATTTTCTGCCTGTCTTGAGTCCTTGGTTTAATTATGATCTCTATATGTATGCAGATAATGTATAGATTGTATATACCTAGTAATACTGTAGGCACTGAACGTCACGTTTGTATGTTTTCTGTTCATGGTGCCAAGCTTCCTCCCATTGCTGAGTGTACATTCCATGAGGAATAACAGAAATGCCTTATGAGCCTGGAGCTGCAAAGTCTTATTGCACTGGTTTGTTGCTGGTTACTCTGACCTCACTATTTGCATTCCATCAGGGAACAGACCGTGTCTGATAACAAACTGACAATTTAAAGTATATACAGGTCAGTGTAGAGTATATATTGTAGTTGGTGCCACTCCTCTGTTAAAGATTGGTTATCTTGAAGTATTAAGGAACAAAAATAAATGCTAGAAAATAAGGTTTACCTGCAAAGAAGAATCAACTTCTTGTTACTGCTTCCCACACTGTCGAACATCACTCCAGTAAAGGGAAAACACACCAAAAGTGACTGCAGAATCCGACACTTTTAGGAATGTCGATCAGCTGTTTGTTCCACGGCACTCATTGATTTCTCACATCAACCCCTACATCAGTACTGTGCTGCTTGCTGGAGAGGAAGCTGTACCCTGAAGTGGAAGGATCTCTCTGTATCTGCTTCACTCAATCTATGGTCACCTCTCTGGCTGCTTCTTAAATATTCCCCCACAAGTCAGGGAGAGGGCAACATTATGGAAAAGTATAGCCCCCCCTCCCCCCCACACACACACATTGCCAAGTAAAAAATGGTAATTCAATAATTGGGAAAAATGTGGTTCAGTGAATACAGGTGACTAATACGTTGACATCTGCTTCTTTTTCATTTTTATTTTTTTTGGGAGCAGCTTCCACCGCTTATGTCCTTTTTAAAGTGTACAAAATTTTAACAACAGAACAGCATGGGATCAACATGGGATCTGACATTCAGAAAATGTATTTAGAAAGCTCAGAAAGTAAGGCCTCCATGGCGATTGGGCATATGAAAAATTGCATAAGCAAATGGTCTCATAGTATGCTGTGCCTGGACGGTAACCCTGCCTTTTACCAGAGATCATGTGACCAATGCCATCACTGGAAGAGAGGAGATTGAGGAAATGCTTCTTCCTGTCTGCAGCAGACTGATGGCATCATCACAGCCTTGGGAAAGTCACTAGACTGGATCTCAGGTAAAAGACAGAGAACTGTTATTGTCAGAGATAGTTCCAGCAGCAAAGGTTTTCTCCTTTGGCACGGAGGTATGCGCCAATGCGCATGCGCGGAAGAACTAGAACTAACGGAACGTCCCGTAGGCTCCGAACGTTAGCGCGTACGTTCGGTCGTACGCAATGCGGCAGGCATTGGCGCCCAAAGCCCTATTTAAACCCGTGCAGAAGAGACATTAGTTGCTGGATTATCTTCAGCTTCCTGCTGTGCTCGCATACCTGTTCCTGATCTTGATCCTGATTTGTGGCTTTGACCCTCGGCTTGTCTGACTACTCTGCATCTCAGCCTCTACTTGTGTTTGACCCTCGGCCTGGCTTTCACTCCGCTTAGGATCTTCCCAGTAACCAGACGTCTGACTCTGCCTGACTTCCTGTGTATGACCCCCGGCTTGGCCTAGATCCTGATTCCGGTTCTTCCTGCTCTGTCTTCGAGTGCTCTAGCTTTTCCAGGGGACTCCTGCCCAGCTGCTTATCCTGGTCCCGGCAGAACCATCTGAGTGACTACGCACCTGGCCAGCGCTACCGGTAACCCCTGCCTCTCTGGGCATAGCTCCCCCTGTTCCATCCTCAGGGGGGTGCTCTGCACTTAGCTGCAAGGGAAGCCCTCTCTGCACTTTGACCTCCAACCAGGTAACTGACAGAATAATCCAGCCATGTCAGAGGTCAACAGAGGCGCTTCCCCACTCGAGGCTCTGTGCCAGCAGATGACAGCTCTCACCCAGGCGGTGACCGGATTTCAGAGAGATTATTCCCAGTTAGAGGAACGTCTTCAGCACCTGCCCATCTCTCCTGCGGCACCAGCTCCAGATCAATCAGCTCAAGCCACCGCTGCAGTTGTTCCATCTCCTGAACCAAGGGTCCCCACACCTGAACGCTTCAAGGGGGATCGAAGGAAATTCAGGGCATTTAAGAATGCTTGCCAGCTCTACTTGACCCTGCAACCACGGACTTTTTTCCAAGAGACTGTTAAAGTGGGATTTATTATTTCACTACTTTCTGATGAACCCCAATCCTGGGCCCACCATCTTCTGGAACAAAGAGATCCTGCCATCACCTCAGTAGAGGCATTCTTTGAGGCCATGTCTTCGCTATATGAAGACCCCCAGCGCACTGCTACAGCAGAATCTGCCCTGCATTCCCTGCGACAAAGAGGGCGCACGGTGGAGGACTATACGGTGGATTTCCGCCTTTGGGCCGCTGATACCCAGTGGAATGAGGCCGCTCTCAGACACCAATTCCGGCTAGGACTTACGGAGACCCTCAAGGATGAGTTGGCACGGGTCCAAGCTCCTACTACCCTAGAGGCGCTTATCCGACTATCCATCCAGCTGGATAGACGGTTGCGGGAGCGACGAGCGGAGCGCTATCAAACACCTCGGCTGACTAAGACACCTTCTGGGGTCCCTTCGGTTCCAGTACCTGTTCCCGTACAACCCGCTATCAACCTTCCGGAGAATAGGTCCAGGCAGCCGGGCCTGGTTCGCCCATCCCTGACTCCCAAAGAGAGACGTCGCCGCCAAGTGGCCAACCTCTGCTTCTACTGTGGAGAGAACCGACATTTGATAACCAACTGCCCTGTCAGACCAAGCAAAGTGGCTCACCAAAGTTCCATGCACCTGCAGGTTGCAGGAGCCTCGCCCTCCCACCTGGTTCTGCATATCTCCCTACGGGTGGCCGAAGGGGAGGTTCAAGTCCCGGCGATCGTTGACTCCGGGGCATGCAGCTGCTTTATGGACTCTGTCCTAGTAAAGAGACTTTGTGTACTTATCCTGCCTAAGAAGCAGAATCTTGAAGTCCAATTGGCTGATGGAACTATTCCTATGTCTGGGCCTGTAACTCAAGAGACTGTGCCTGTACTTACGTCAACAGCCTCCGGCCACAAGGAGTTACTGCGTTTTGATGTCCTTGGCTCTCCTTTATTCCCAGTAATCCTGGGGATGCCATGGTTACGGGCTCACAACCCCCAGATCAATTGGAAAAAAGGGGAGATCATCTTCCAATCAACCTACTGCCAGGAATCCTGTCTTGTTCCGGAAACAGACTCCCCAACCAGCTATCTTACAGTCCAGCCAGCTCTCGCTGACACCAGCCAGGCAATTCCCACGAGCTATCACGAGTTCTTGGATGTCTTCGACAAGAAGAAAGCGGATGTGCTACCCCCTCATCGTCCGTACGATTGCCCAATTGAACTCTTGCCAGGGGCTGAAATTCCTTTTGGGCGGATTTTTCCGCTATCAGAAACCGAACTGGAGGCTTTGCGCCACTACCTGGATGAAAACCTGGAAAAGGGGTTTATTCGCCCCTCTTCTTCCCCAGCTGGTGCAGGAATTTTTTTTTGTACAGAAAAAGGATCACAGCCTGAGACCCTGTGTGGACTATAGGGAACTTAATAAAATCACGATCAAGAATCGTTATCCTCTGCCTCTTGTCCCTGAACTGTTTCAAAGATTCCGCAATGCCCGAATCTTCACCAAGTTGGACTTGAGAGGGGCATACAGTTTGGTACAGATTCGAGAAGGGGATGAGTGGAAAACAGCTTTTCGAACTCGTTTTGGACATTTCGAATACCTTGTCATGCCTTTTGGTCTATGCAACGCCCCAGCCACTTTTCAGCATTTCGTGAATGACATCTTCAGAGAATTTCTTGACCATTTCCTGATCGTCTATCTAGATGACATTCTGAACTTCTCCACTACCTTGGAATTACACAGATCCCATGTTAAGAAGGTCTTACTCACCTTAAGGAACCATGGACTATATGCGAAAGCTGAAAAATGTGATTTCGAGAAGACCACTATCCACTTTTTGGGCCTAGTCATCTCCACGGATGGGGTGGCCATGGATCCCCAGAAAGTGTCAGCCATTTTCGAATGGCCAGTTCCCACTGACAAGAAAGGCGTCCAGAGATTTGTGGGCTTTGCAAATTTTTATCGGAGATTTATCAAGAACTTTTCTGGCATCATTGCTCCGATTACCCAGTTGACTCGTCAGCATACCCGCTTCCTATGGACACCAGAGGCCCAGGTCGCCTTTGATAAATTAAAGACTGTATTCACATCGGCTCCGGTCCTACAGCATCCAGATCCAGCTCTACCCTTTGTTTTGGAAGTTGATGCTTCAGAAATCGCCACAGGAGCAGTTCTTTCCCAACGCCAGGGGCCAAAGGAATTATTACATCCAGTTGCCTTTTTCTCTCGTAAAATGAGCCCAGCAGAACGGAACTATGATGTGGGAGACAGAGAACTTATAGCGATTAAAGATGCTTTGGAGGAATGGAGATATCTGTTGGAAGGAGCAGCGCATCCAATCATGATATTCACAGACCATAAGAATCTGGAATATTTAAAGTCAGCCAAGCGTCTAAAACCCCGGCAAGCTCGTTGGGCCCTCTTTTTCTCCAGATTCAACTTCCATCTGACATATCGTCCGGGTTCCAAGAATGGAAAAGCAGATGCGCTCTCCCGTATGTTTCCAGAAACACCTGAGGTCACCACCCCCAGTACCATTTTATCCTCTCAGAACATTTTGATGATCCAACCCAACTTAAGACCTGCTCTTGAACAAGCCTCTGCCCAATGTTCGGAACCTGAGGTTTCCGCACTCAGGAAGCAAGATGGACTTTTATGGCACGGAAATAAGATTTTCGTACCCAGGGAAGCCAGAACCCACTTCCTTAAAAACTTCCATGACCATCTGCTCGCGGGCCATTTTGGGGTCCACAAGACAATAGAACTGATCCAATGATCTTATTGGTGGCCCAAGATGAGACAAGATTGTAAGGACTACATTAATTCTTGTACCACCTGTACCCAAAGCAAGGGCAGTCATGTGCAGTCCTGGGGTTTGCTGAGACCATTGCCCATCCCGGAGCTTCCCTGGAAGATGCTGTCTATGGATTTCATAGTCGAGTTGCCCTCCTCGGATGGTTTTTCCACAATCCTGGTTGTGGTGGACCGTTTATCTAAGATGGCCCACTTTATACCTATGATATGTACCCCATCATCGGCAGAGACGGCTGGTGTATTCATCAAAGAGATCGTCAGGCTTCATGGCCTTCCCGACAGCATTGTCTCCGACAGAGGAGTCCAGTTTACCTCCAGATTCTGGAAAGCGCTCTGTAAAGCCCTAAATATAGAGGTCTGTTTGTCTTTGGCTTATCATCCACAAAGTAACGGTCAAACAGAGCGAACTAATCAGACTTTGGAGCAATATCTCCGCTGTTTTTCCACCTTCTTACAAGACAACTGGATTGAACTACTTCCTTGTGCCGAATTTGCTTATAACAATTCCATACATGCATCTACCAACCAGTCACCATTCTGGGCAAATTACGGTTTTCACCCCTCTTTTCTGCCAAACACTATACTAGAAGCAGCGGTACCCGCAGTACAGGATAGGATAAACTTTATCCAGGAGAACTGCCTCGTATTACGAGAGACAATACAAAGGGCACAAGAGGACTACAAGAAGTATTATGACAGAGGGAGGAAAGAGGGTCCTACTTTTAAAGTCGGCGACAAGGTATGGCTGTCTACCACCAATTTAAAATTAAACTGTCCATCAAAGAAACTGGGCCCAAGATTCATCGGCCCGTTTACGATCAAGAAAGAGATCAACCCAGTAGCCTTTGAACTTACTTTGCCAAAATCTTACAAGATCCACCCAGTTTTTCACATCTCTCTGCTAAAACCAGTCACAACCAGCTCCTTCTCAGAACAAGAGGCTGCACCTCCTCCCCCTGTCTTGGTTGGCGAAGACACGGAATTTGAGGTCGAGGCTATCTTGGATTGTCGGAAGAGAGGTAGACAAGCGCAATACCTCATCAAATGGAAGGGGTATTCACCCGAGGAGAATTCATGGGAACCTGCAAAACATGTACACGCCCCCAAGTTGGTACATGAATTCTTCAAGAGACACCCTGAAAAACATGCCTTGTTGGGCATCCGGAGGCTGCCCCTTGGGGGGGGCACTGTCAGAGATCGTTCCAGCAGCAAAGATTTTCTCCTTTGGCACGGAGGTATGCGCTAATGCGCATGCGCGGAAGAACTAGAACTAACGGAACGTCCCGTAGGCTCCGAACGTTAGCGCGCACGCACGTACATTCGGTCGTACGCAATGCGGCAGGCATTGGCGCCCAAAGCCCTATTTAAACCCGAGCAGAAGAGACATTAGTTGCCGGATTATCTTCAGCTTCCTGCTGTGCTCGCATACCTGTTCCAGATCTTGATCCTGATTTGTGGCTTTGACCCTCGGCTTGTCTGACTACTCTGCATCTCAGCCTCTACCTGTGTTTGACCCTCGGCCTGGCTTTCACTCCGCTTCGGATCTTCCCAGTAACCAGACGTCTGACTCTGCCTGACTTCCTGTGTATGACCCCCGGCTTGGCCTAGATCCTGATTCCGGTTCTTCCTGCTCTGTCTTCGAGTGCTCTAGCTTTTCCAGGGGACTCCTGCCCAGCTGCTTATCCTGGTCCCGGCAGAACCATCTGAGTGACTACGCACCTGGCCAGCGCTACCGGTTACCCCTGCCTCTCTGGGCATAGCTCCCCCTGTTCCATCCTCAGGGGGGTGTTCTGCACTTAGCTGCAAGGGAAGCCCTCTCTGCACTTTGACCTCCAACCAGGTAACTGACAGTTATGCTATTGTGACATGTCAGAAATGTATTCCTCAGATTGAAAGATCAACTTCAATCGAATGCTTTGGACACAGATCGGAGTAAAGAGCCAATCACATTGGCTCTTTCCCATGTGATCAGCTGTGTTCAATCACAGCTGACCAAAATGTAAACACACTATCGCAGCATGAGGAGAGGAGAGAGCTGGTTAACCAGCTAGTGTGAAAGGGGACAGTGTCAGTGCTGCCTATCAATGCCCATCAGTGCAGCCTCATCAGTGCTGCCTATCAGTGCAGCCTCATCAGCGCACATCAGCGAAGGAGAAAAATTACCTGTTTGCAAAATTTAACATAAACAAAGAAAAAAGTTTTTTTTTTCATAATTTTTGATCTCTTTTAGTTTGTTTAGCAAAAAATAAAGAACCCAGTGGTGATTAAATACCACCAAAAGAAAGCTCTATTTGTGTTAAAAAAATATAAAAATTTCATATGGCTACAGGTTTATAAGACAGTACAATTGTCATTCAGGCCGGGTTCACATATGTGCGGCCATGGTTTCCAGCATGGGGTCCAGTGTATTTTTGTTCACCAGTTCAGGTGCGATGCAGCTCTGAATTTTTGCCTGAATTCGCACCTGAACCAGACCCAAAAACGCACAGGACTCTTTTGGAAACCACACCGGGGCTGCCCTGGACATGTGTGAACGGGCTTTATATATACTCACATGTCATACGAATTGGATGTGGGGAAAGCCATATCAAATTTTCACATATGTGAACCCGGTCTCAAAGTGCGACAGCACTGAGCGCTGAAAATTGGCCTGGGCAGAAAGGGGGTAAGAGTGCCCAGTAGTCAAGTGGTTAAGGTGGCTTTGCACAGGACTTCTGAGTTGCATGCTTTTATCTAATCCGTACTACCTCTTTATCTCTTCTGTGTCCAATGTGTGTGGGCGAGGCTGACTCTGGAGAAGGTGGTATCAGGACCACAGAAAACACCAGCTTCCTAGATAGCAAGGATAACTTGCCACACATTTGTGGCAGTGTTGAATTGTAAGTCTGTTATCTTGCTGCACATTTTCGCTGGCAAGTTGTACACTTGCAGAGTTCTTGTTGACACTTTTCCAATTTGTAGCAAATTTGCGCAGCAAGTCTCTAGCAAGAGCAAAGTTGCAGTGGTGAGTTTACAGCAAGAGCTCTGCAAGACCACAGCATGAAAATTCAGCCACAGTGACCCCTGTGGTGGGAGGACTATTGCACAACATAACTGAACCAGAACTTGCAGCAGACTTGCAAAGAAAGTTGATGTGGAGTCATGCAAGGTGGACTGCAATTGTGCAACTAACTTGTAAAGCCTGGCATGTCTAGCAATAGCTTAGCAAGTCATTTTCCAACTTGCAGCACAATTGCTTGCTATTTGGGTTGATTTGTTTTTTTTTATGAAATCCTGAAGTTAACACTATAATTTATCCAGCACAGCTGCCAGCTACACACAATGAAAGCCAAGGTAAAAAATTATCATGTAGGTTGTGTTTTCTGAGTCAGAAAGTTTGAGCTTAACTAATGTGTGTGTGTGTGTAATGCATTTTTGGCATATTCCTTTTCTAAGAGGAAATTACCTTTAAAGCCAAACAGCATTTTGTTCCCTGAAAAGTAGCTGGGAAATGTAGCGCTGTCTTTGGAAACTCCGCCTTTCCCCAACCCACTTCAGTGGACTCCTACTGAGCCGAATAAAATCTTATGCGCGCTGTTCGGTTTAAATTATCAGCATAGAGAGCCAGCGGTCTGGGCACAGCAGGGGGTACACAGCTAAGTACACTAAACGAGCTGGAAACTAAATGGTAGAAAAAAAAGCATTATGGTTGCAAAATAAGCTACAACTGTGTTCTATCAATTCTATTTTTTACTGTTAGTGGAGTAACAAGGTAATGAGGATCTAAACCCAAAAGCAGAAATGGAATAAATTGCAGTTCACCAATCCATGAAAGGGGAACTACAGTCTCCATTTAAAGGGTGAGTTCACCTTTCCAGAAAAAATAGACAGGTGAACTAAAACCTCCCCCCCCCATGGATGCAGGGATCTTTCCCACTGCACAATTGCATCCTGACACCCGGGACTCCGTCCCCATCAGAATACACAGGTCAGTGCTGCAGCAGAGTTTGTCAGCAGGTTACAGCCAATGATTATGGCTGTACACCTGCTGATCGGCTATGGCTAAGCACAGCACAGAGTTCTGTGTTTACAAACACACAGACCTCTGTACACAGAGCAGTGACCTGGCCGTTTTTCTCCCTGAAATCTACTCTGAGTTCAGGAAGAAAAAACAGACAGATCTGTTCATAAAAGCAGCACACAGTACACACATTACACTTGTTAAGCACACAGTTAACCCCTTAAAGTGTTACTAAACCCACAACAGTAAAATCAGTCTGTATGTGTAGAATAGCATGCTTGTTATACTCACTGTGGAACTTAAGTGGTTAATCCTCTGTATTGTATAAAACGGCTCTTTGATCCTGTATGGACAGATCCTCCCCCTCCTGCAGGTTCACTCTGGGAAAGGCCAGATAAGACACAGTCAGAATACTCCTGCTGCACATGCTCAGTTTGACCTCTATTGCTGGAGAGGACATTTCCTTGTTGAGCTGAGCTAGTCAGGTCACATGATATTGACATCACACATGTGGGCGTGTATACAGATCCCAAATGACAGCCCAGTCCCTCCCTCCTTCTCCATGCCCAATAACTAAAAAAACCCACAGTGGGTGGGATGCAACATCTTGATTGATGGATGATCCGCATCTCATAACAGCATGAGGACACAGGCCACAGTGGAAATCACCTCCTACCTGAACACTCCGCACTGGGCAGACACTGCTGTTTATCAAGTGACTGTGGTATACAGATCAGTCAAAAAGTTATAAAGTGGCAGTATTTTAATGTAAAAAGATGATTTATAAGCTGTGGGACTCCTCTGTGCAAGGGTTTGCACAAAGCGGCCCTGATCCTCCTTTTCTGGGGTCCCCCGGCAGCACCCTGGCTCCTCTTTGGCGAGTGCCCCCACAGAGAGACGCTTTTCCTGGGGGCACTAGTGTGGGTGCACTCCCGAGTTCCACTGCTGCATCCATTGACACACACAGCAGGACTTGGCCCCACCCCCGGCTCCCGCATCATTGGATTCGATTGACAGCAGCGGGAGCCAGTGGCTGCGCTGCTATCAGTCTATCCAATGAGGGTCCGAGACACTGTCAGGAGCTGCTGGGCTCGTCCTCAACGCTGGAACGATCGGGTTCAGGTAAGTATTAGGGGGGCTCTGGGGGTTTGCTGCAGTACAGAAGGTTTTTCACCTTAATGCATAGAATGCATTAGGGTGAAAAACCTTGAGACTTTACAACTCCTTTAGCCTGGGTTCACACTATAGCGATTCCAAAGCCGGTTCCTGCATCACATCTCTCCTGCAGACAGTTCACACTGCCCTCTGTGAACCCCTGCAATCTGTGAATTCGGACAGGAATCAGATTCCGATTCCAGTGTGGGAAAAAAAAAGTCCCAGCACTTTTTTTGTGCAAATCCAATGCGAGTTCAGCCATACAACTGGCTGAACATGCATTGCACAAACATCGCATTTGATCGGCACAGCAATGCGGGTGCGTATCACATGCGATGTCTGTGTTCGCAATAGTTAGAACCCGGGCTCAAACTCACTTGGTGCCTTATCTGCATTAAATTATCCTCAGAACCTGTGCAATTCATGTGTGTTAAGGTTTAAAGGGAATGAGGTGGCAATCCTAGTACAGTGTTGCATGACTGAGCAATTGGCAGTTAAAAAAGCGCAGTGCTGAATATCAAAATAATGGCCTGGTCTGAAGGGGGTAAAATCTTCCAGAGGTCAAATGGTTAAGGCAGGAAGCATGTTTTCAAACTTGCAGCTCAATTGCTTGCTATCTGGGTAGGGATTGGTAAACGACAATTTATAAAAGATTTTTGGATTTAAACATGCTTTAAATATATTTACCAACAACAGCAAAAATAACATTGATGCTATCCTCACAGAGCCATTTCTAATAATGGTTCAAACAGAGGCGTAACTAGAACCTTCAGGGCCCCGGTGCAAGAAATTATGAAGGGCCCCCCTGACCCCCTGGCCGGGGCCCTTCCCTCTTCCCGTTGATCCTGGGGCCCTTTACTCCTATCGCGGGTCCCTTTATTAGGGTCCCACAGCGGCTCCCTTTCACAAGTTCTGCAGCGGGCCCCCTTTCTGCCATCTTTGGCCCTCCTAGTGGTGGTGAAATGCCAGGGCCCGGTCCCAATTGCAAACTTTGCAATCCTAATAGTTCCCTCCCTGGTGTCAGTAGTTTTTAATTTTTAATGTAATTTTATTATTTTTTTTACCATTTAATTTTATTTCTTTTACAATTTTATTTTTATAATTTTTTTACAATTTATTTTAGGAGCTCTGTTGGGGGGCTCTGAGATATCAGGGGTCTAAGCAAACCTCAGCCCTCAATCTCCATCTATGTATCCTCAGCTGCGCAGAATGAATGGACAGGAATAGCTGTGTACCGAGCCTCCCATTCATTCAGAAATGGAAGTATAGTAAAAACAGTTTACTATGTTTCAGTTATGAATGAACCAATTGATACCAATCACTGACTTTGTCCATTCAGAAAAGAAAGGAGCCGGTAAATGACAAATTTACTGACCCGTTCCCATCTCTCCATCATGATACATCTTCTACAGCAGCTGGCAGGAGAGAGGAGGGGGGAAGACAGCAGCTCTGTGGGGGGAAACAGGGCCCCTGGGAACAGCAGAAGACAAGTAAACTGGATAGGAGGGGCAGCAGGGCAGCATATAAAGAACCAATCTCCTCCAATGGAGGAGATTGGTACCTCTAAATGCCGCCCCCACTTCCCCTCCTATCCAGGTGTACAAGGGAGCCGCATGGGCACCTTGGCGCATGGGGCCAGGTTGCAATTGCAACCCCTAACATTACGCCCCTGGGTTCAAATATATTCTTTGCTCTTTTGCATTTACACATAGGGCAGTGATAAGGGAAGATGTTATGTGCAGACAGCAGTGCCCTATCAGCCAATCAGTTTGCACCAGTGAGGCTCCATACACACCAATGGGTTTTTTCATCCTTTTTGCAGAAATGCAGAACATTTGTTAACATGGGTTTCTATGGAACATGTTCATATCAATGCATTTTTGTGCCTCTGCGTCTTTGTAAAGGGTCAGAAATCTTTTTTAATTGCAAAACGTTGCTTTTTTTTTTCTTTTTTAGTTCAATAGACTTCAATGAAGATGCTGTAGAAAAGCATGTAGTGTGGTTTTAGCGTGATGCCTTTTGCCTTATTTAATCTGCCCAACAGCAAACTGGCCAAATAAAAAGAAAAAAAGAATCAAAAACGCGAAATGCATCAAAAACACGTCAAAAACGCCTGTCCAAAAGCACAGCAAAAAGTACCGCAGAAATGATCAAAAGCAACATGCATAGGTATGGAGCCTAACTTCAGTAAAAAATTAGTTTAGATTGATCACTGAACTGAGCATGTTGAGCTGTTTTTAAAGCGGTTGTCTACCCCCAAAACACATTTTTACCCACAGGTAAGCCTATAATAAGACTTGTCTGTAGGTAAAATATCTCCTAAACCTGTACGGTTTAGGAGATATTCCACTTGCATGCAGCCGCTGACATCAGCGGCGCATGCGCAGTGATGTACCGGCGAAGCGCCGGACCTTGCCAGAAAGTCTGCTGGAAAGACGGGCTTCCGCGTGCATGCAGAACAAAGGAAAGCCAAGGCTCCACTCCACAGATGTGACCACTTCCATAGGGTTCTGGCTCTGCCATGACAAGGAGTAAAGGAAGAAAGGTTCTTCAGACAGCCGCACTCCAGAAGATTGCCGTTTATTGATAAAAGTAAAAATCAAATATGGTACAGACAGAGCATGACAGGGGACAGACGCTTACTCATAGCTAACCTATTAACAAGCTATGAGTAAGCATCAGATATAGACGTGAAACGCGTTAGCTCCTCTACCTGGGGTTTGTCCCCTGTCATGCTCTGTCTGTACCATATTTGATTTTTACTTTTATCAATAAACGGCAATCTTCTGGAGTGCGGCTGTCTGAAGAACCTGTCTTCCTTTACTCCCGCGCGCATGAGCCGGAGCCGCGAACCCGGAATGGTCCCACGAGGGAAGATGTCAGCTCCCTCTGCGGGGACCGGGCAGCCCTATGGGAGCTCCATTCTAGGGTAAGTATTTCATAATGAGCTAGTATGTTGTGCATACTAGCTCATTATGCCTTCGCCTTAAAGGGTTTTTTTTTCTTTTCTTGGGTATACAACCGCTTTAAAAGTTGGACCACTGGCTCCTGTCCAGAACAACCAATCAGAAATGAGCTGGGAAGTAAATTAAATGGAATCTAGCTAGCTGCAGACAGCAGTTTCTCTTTTCTATATTATACAGCACATTGTATAAGATGTAATTCTGCATTTTCTCAGAAGGTATAGGAGCACTTACCTCTGTGTCTTATCTCCCAGTCTAAGGGACGTGCAAGGACAAGTCACTAATCCGAAGCTTTACCAAAGGCGTTCAGCTCTGTCCAAAATGTTTTCAGCAGCCTCGGCCAGGGTTGTGGAGAGCTGCGTTTATTACTGAGTAAGGTCTGCCAACTTTAAACCACTCCCTTCATACTTGAAGATGGAGTAGGATTATTTTGGGAAAACCCCAAGCTTTCGTAAAACTAAAATATTTACCGTGGATTAAAATATATCACTTTAAAAGAAAAAATGCATAACAAGACAATCACCCGCATTATGCCGTCATGTCCGAGTGACCTCGCCTGGCAGATGAAGATTTTCTTTTTCAGCTTTCTGAGTCTTTTAAAAGAAGTCAAACAGAAAAAGGTGACTTGAAAGGAACTATTAGAGTAGACATTTATAGCTGTCCTTTGTGAATTGTTTTTAAATGTGCAGGTTCCAGGGCTCTAACTCCTAGGTCTTATGTACACTTATGGTGGTGGAGTTGTAAAAACACACGGTTGAGCCGCATTTTTATTGCCCCCAACCACTTACCCTTAAAGTCGTTTTAAAGGCAGAAGTTTTGCCCCAAGGGCCAGATAAAGGCGAGCAAGGGGCCACATCTGGCCCCGGGCCACAGTTTGGAGACCACTGCCTTAATGCATTCTCTTCATTAAAGTGGAGTTCTGCCCCCCACCCCTCAAAAAATTGAAAGTCACCAGCTATAAATACAGTAGCTGCAGACTTTACTGTTAGCACTTACCTGACCAGGCATCTAACAGTGTCCTCACCCGAGCTGATTCTTGAATAGGTTCTCGGGTGCTAGCGCCAACATCTCAACCAAATCGCGCTGCACTCTGTGAATGGGCCGACTGCTGCGGGGGGGAGGAGGAGGCGGCTGAACTTCTGGCTCACTTCGCTGCAGTGAACTTAGAAGTGGGAGCGAGTACCTCTCAAAACCAGGTACCCGTGCTCCCCCAAAAAGGTGCCAAATGTGGCATGGAGGGGAGGGGGTGTGCGGGGGGAGGCATACAAGCTGAGCTTCCCCTTTTATGTGGAGCTCCGCTTAAGGCTGGGTTCACACTATCCGACAAAAAAACGGTCCTACTTTGATCCTACACTGCTGTGCGATTTACGGTCCTACATAGGGTCAAAGTCAGACCGTTTCTCTGTGAACAGGGATCCGACAATGCCAGGCACTTTGTGCTCTGGGGATCTTGAAGGGGAACTCCATGCCAAATTTTAAAGAAAAAACTGGCATGGGGTCCCCCTCCAGGAGCCTGGCAAAAAAACAGCCTATCACACTTGGGTCGGAATTCGCCTCGAGGTGTATTTTCCCCTTCGAGTCGAACATACGGAGGGGGGCGTGTGGGGGAGGGGAGGTACGGTGTAAACCGTGGAAAAACCCCCTCGTGCCCATGGACCAAAACTCTCCATGAGCGAGGGTGAAGATTCAAGTGACGTCGCTTCACTCGGTCTTCAAGTCGGCGGAGGAGGAGGGGGGGCGTCGTCAGCCGGGTAAGTGTCTCACGTCGCGCTAAACCAACTCTACAACCGCGATCGTGGGCTCTTGGATAAGTTCTTAGTCGAGCCCACTC
>BLSH010000756.1:1284547-1299259 GCA_018402905.1 Glandirana rugosa | reverse complement strand
TAGAGGCGCTGTTGAGGGCATTCCCAAATGATATCGGGGGCTCAGCGGAAGCACAAGGTGAAGGTAGAGGAGGAGGAGGAGGTAGAGGCCACCAACGCAGCTGTGCCACCGCCAGCACCTCAGAAGGCAGGGTTAGCATGGCTGAAATGTGGCAAAGCTTTGTCAGCAGCCCGCTACAACAAACAGCACCACCAGCCGATAGACAAGGTCTTAGCAGGAGGCAGCATTTCAGCAACATGGTGCAAGAGTATGTGGGCACACGCCTACACGTACTGCCTGATGGGTCTGCCCCATTCAACTTCTGGGTCTCCAAATTGGCCACATGGCCTGAGCTTGCCCTTTATGCCTTGGAGGTGCTGGCCTGCCCTGCAGCCAGTGTATTGTCGGAACGTGTGTTTAGCATGGCAGGGGGCATTATCACAGACAAGCGGAGCCATTTGTCCACATCCAATGTGGACAAGCTAACCTTTATTAAAATGAATCAGGCATGGATCCCACAAGACTTGTCTGTACCTTGTGCAGAATAAACATTTAGACCGGACTCACACAGCCATTCATATACTTCTTTTTTTTAATAGGCCTCAATACAAAAAAAAACCATGTTGGCTACCTCTTCCTACTCCTCTACCACCGCCACTTCCACCTACACGGTCACGGCCTAGTCAACCTCTAGGCTCCTACTCCACATCCACCCCCCTTCCCGTTTTTTTTACTTGATTTTAATTTATTTTCCCTATCCTCATTTATTTGTAGGGCACTTGCCCTAGTTTGAAGATGATTTTAGAACAGTTATATGGCTTCTACCGTTAATTAATACTTTTCAGACACAGTTTGAAGATGATCCACATTCACCTCCATTTTTGTTTTTTTTATGTTTTTATTTTTTTAAAAAATATTTACAGTTATTTCCCTGTCCCCATTTTTTTGTAGGGCACTTGCCCTACCCTTACCCCCATTTTACTTCCTTTTGCAGCCCTCTAGGGCTTTTCAGGACTTTGTTACAGCCATTTTTGTGCCTAAAAGTTCGGGTCCCCATTGATTTCAATGGGGTTCGTTGTCCGTGCAATCGTTCGGGTTCCGGACCCGGACTTTGTCCCGAAGTTCGGCCGGACCAGCAGAACCCGAACTTCCAGAGGTTCGCTCAACTCTATTCCTGATTCATACTTCATCCTTTTGAATTAGCTATTTGTTCCATTAACTAATACTCCTTGCATGTAAGTAAAATTACAGAAAGCTAGCTGAAGACCTATTGAATTGTCAAACAACAACACTGGACTACTTCTACTTCTCTCCACACTAGGAGTACATTACCTTGTTGTTAACAAAACTGTTTTACCAAAGAACTCTCTATTGGAGCAGGTTGAATAGTGCTATAGTGAAAGTTTGCTGGAGTTGTATTTGTTTATCTACTACTTTTCTGTTCTCATGTGAGTGAGCAGTAGAGAGTGGTCTGACAAAAGCAGGAGTCATTCCTCTACTCTTCTGCGTTCCACTTACATGGGTAGTAAATGCATTTATTGGGTTTAAGAAAAGTAACATACATTAAGTGAATTTTTTGTACTAAAGTGTAATAGTTATTCTTTTTCAATAATACTTTGTGCGAGTAATTCCGCCCCTTTCTTTGGTATATCTTTTGAGTAAACGTTACGGATTCAACTCATCTTGGTGTATTTCATTACGGTTGTCATTACTTAATGGGAACCAAGTATGTCAGAGGTGCAGAGGACCCACAGGGTCAGGGGAACCAGAGGGGTATTGATGTTTCTTGCGACCCTCAAGAGGGCAACGCTACATAAAGGGTACTTTTTTTGTTTTAAACAATAAACACGTTTTACTAAACTGCTCTCTTATAGGGTTCTCCACAGGCACTCCTGGCTCCTACTCTTCTCGGTGTGCCACCATAGGAGCCTTGCTGCCTGTGTAAGTATGCATGTTTCAAACTGCACATGGCCTTATAGCAGGGGTCTCCAAACTTTATAATCAAAGGGCCAGTGGACTGTCCGTTTAATTTAGGGGGGCCAGACTGTGGCCAGTGGGAGCAGAAAATGCCCCATTGTTGGTATCAATGGAAGGAATAGTGCCCTATTTTTGGTATCAGTGGGAATAATAATGCACCATTGTTGATATTCAGTGGGAGGAATAGCACCCAATCACTGGTGTCTGTGGGATGAATAATGTACCACTATTGGTGTCAGTGGGAGGAATGGTGTCCCGTCATTATTGTCACTTTTGGATAGAATATTGCCACAAGCAGCGGCCGCTGGTGCATATGGGGCGCTTGGGCGCCGCCTCCCCGCCACTGAGAAGGAAGAAAAAAAAAAGTCAGCCCAGCCCCCCTGCAGGAGGTGCCGGTACATTGATTTTCTTTTTTTTTTCTTCGGCTCCTTGCTGTCAGCTAACAGCAAGTAGTGAGCCGATTGGTCAGCCATTACACGCGCTGAACAAGCGCACACACATAGGCTGATTGGCTGGCCTGAGCCATCAGAGCCAATGACTCTCTATCACTGGTTGCTGTTGGTGGGGGTGGGACTACGGTGGATGTGCTGCCTGTGTGATTACTCATGCAGGCACAGATGGGGTAAGTGCGGAACTTGTCCCGACCTTGGGGGGGGGGGTGGCTGTTGAGGCTGGTGACTGTATACCCTACCTGGCATCCTGTATACTGCTATCTGGCACCCTGTATACCCTACCTGGCACCCTGTATACTGTTACCTGGCACCCTGTATACTGTTACCTGGCACCCTGTATACCCTACCTGGCACCCTGTATACTGCTACCTGGCACCCTGTATACCGCTACCTGGCACCCTGTATACTGCTACCTGGCACCCTCTATACCCTACCTGGAATCCTGTATACTGCTATCTGGCACCCTGTATACCCTACCTGGCACCCTGTATACTGCTACCTGGCACCCTGTATACTGCTACCTGGCACCCTGTATACTGCTACCTGGCACCCTGTATACCCTACCTAGCACCCTGTATACTGCTACCTGGCACCCTGTATACCCTACCTGGCACCCTGTATACTGCTACCTGGCACCCTGTATACTCTACCTGGCACCCTGTATACTGCTACCTGGCACCCTGTATACCCTACCTGGCACATTGTATACTGCTACCTGGCACCCTATATACTGCTATCTGGGGCTCTGTATACCCTACCTGGCACCCTGTATACTGCTACCTGACACCCTATATACTGCTACCTGGGGCTCTGTATACTGCTATCTGGGACCCATGCATACCCTACCTGACACCCTGTATACTGCTACCTGGCACCCTGTATACTGCTACCTGGGGCTCTGTATACCCTATCTGGGACCCCTTTATACTGCTATCTGGGACCCCTGTATACTGCTACCTGGCACCCTATATACTGCTACCTGGGGCTCTGTATACCCTATCTGAGAGCCCTGTATACTGCTACCTGGCACCCTGTATATTGGTACCTGGGTCTCTGTATACCCTATCTGAGACCCCTGTATACTGCTATCTGGGACCCCTGTATACTGCTATCTGGGACCCCTGTATACTGCTATCTGGGATCCTGTATACTACTATCTGTGACCCTGTATACTGATATATGGTGATTCTGTATACTGCTATCTGGGACTCTGTATACTTCTATCTGGGACCCTGTATGCTGATATATGGTGACTCTGTATACTGCTATATGGTGACTCTGTATACTGCTATATGGTGACTCTGTATACTCCTATCTGGTGATGCTGTATATACCACTATCTGTGATGCTGTATACCCAATCTGGTGATGCTGGGCTGTATACTTCTGACACAAGGGGTGGAAACTATAAAGGGTGGGGCTTATGAGAAGTGGGAGGGGTCAAAAAGGAAGAGCGGGGTCTGGCACCCCCCATCCTAAAATTTCACCAACCGCCACTGGCCCCAAGGGCTGGATAGAGGCAAGCAAATGGCCACATCAGGCCCCATGGCTGCAATTTTGACACCACTGTCTTATAGTAACCATCTTATGGCTTTGTCTGTTTAGAGAATCCTAGAGAGAAGGATGTACACTGGGTAAGGACTTTTTTTTCGAATTGAATTGAATTGATGTGCTTTTTAGGGCCTGTGTAATGGACAAATGCTGTTTGAGATGCTTCTGATTGTAAGTGCAGCTGACTTGCAGTTTTGGAAGGCCCATAGACACTGGCCCTTATGGGGATAGCCCTTCTGAAGACAGAAGGGGGGGGGGGGTCTAAATAGACTTCACATTGCTTGTGAAAGCAATTGATTAGCCATCACGCTAAACAAAGAAGCCAGCTAATAGACTTTAAAACAAACTATTGTTCTCCCCCAATCTTTTTTATCCTTTGACTGCTTCATTATAGTAACTAAAACACACACATCTAGAAAGCTTCGCTCACTATACTTTCCATCATATCACAGTAAATATACCCCCCATTATTCCACAGAAAATATTACCCAGGCCAAGAGCAAATCAAAATGCATTAGCTATATTCCATAATTAAAACTCAAGCTGTAGTGTGCATAAATACACACTCACCGGCCACTTTATTAGGTACACCTTGCTAGTACCGGGTTGGACCCCCTTCTGCCTTCATTCTTCATGGCATAGATTCTACAAGGTGTTGGAAACATTCCTCAGAGATTTTGGTCCATAGTGACAATGATGGCATCACAGAGTTGCTGCACATCCATGATGCGAATCTCCCATTCCACCACATCCTAAAGGTGCTCTATTGGATGAGATGTGGGGAGTGTGGAGGCCATTGGAGTGCAGTGACCTCATTGTCCAGTGGTGAGATGATTGGAGCTTTGTGACATGGTGCATTATCCTGCTGGAAGGAGCCATCAGAAGATGGGACACTGCAGTCATAAAGGGATGGAGATGGTCAGCAACAATACTCAGGTAGGCCGTGGCATTTAAATGATGCTCAGTTGGTACTAAGGGGCCCAAAGTGTGCCAAGAAAATATCCCCCACACCATTACACCACCACCACCAGCCTAAACGGGTGATACAAGGCAGGATGGATCCATGCTTTCATGTCGTTTATGCCAAATTCTGACCCCACCATCTGAATGTCGCAGCTGAAATCGAGACTCATCAGACCAGGCAACATTTTTCCAGTCTTCTATTGTCCAATTTTGGTGATCCTCTGTAGCCTCAGTTTCCTGTTCTTAGTTGACAGGAGTGGCACCTGGTGCGGTCTTCTGCTGCTGTAGCCCATCTGCTTCGAGGTTCAATGTGTTGTGCTTTCAGAGATGGTATTCTGCAAACCTTGCTTGTAATCAATGGTTATTTGAGTTACTGTTGCCCTTCTATCATCTTAAACCAGTCTGCCCATTCCCCTCTGACTTCTGACATCAACAAGGCATTGTCCTCCACACAACTGACGCTCACTGGATAGTTTCTCTTGTTCGGACCATTCTCTGTAAGAGATGGTTGTGTGTGAAAATCCCAGTAGATCAGCAGTGTTACTCAGACCAGCCCGTCCGGCACCAACAACTATGCCACTTTCAAAGTAACTTAAATCCCAGTTCTTCCCCATTCTGATGCTCGGTTTTAACTTCAGCAAGTCATCTTCACCACATCTAGATGCCTAAATGCATTGAATTGCTGCCATGTGATTGGCTGATTAGCAATTTTTATTTCCAATCGATTTAACAGGTGTACCTAATATGGTGGATGGTGAGTGTACATATTTACTTATAAGATATATATATATACTACATATTTGTTGAGAAATCTATCACCTGCTGCTATATTTGAATTTCACGGTAGATGTCAAGAAACAAAAGCTTACTTAACCCTATTTAATCTCGTAATATTTTCCCAGTTGTAGAGAAGTCATAGTATTAAACTTTTTCCATGTTTTTACAGGGAAAGGATTCAGCAAATGCCATCCTTGTAGATGTACGCTACTGCGTTTTAATCCACGAAAAAAAAAACCTCGCAGTCTTACAGTTGGTGGATTACGCTCTGCCGCCGGTAGGAAATAGGGCAGTTTGCATCTGCCGTGCTGTGTATTAAACACTGGCTACATTACTAAATCAAGAGAAGGAGGATTGGCTGGTTCCCTTGGGAGCATTTCCTTTAAATCTGAATGTTCTTGCTGATTGCTGTCATGAAGAATTAGTTTGATAGAACAAAAATACCTTCTCTGCAGACAGGGGTTTTGCATCAAATTAAAATTTTCTGTCAAGCCTCGAGGAATCTTACACTGGGAATATATTGGCGTATATGTTTAAAGAAGAACTCCAGGCGCTTTCAGAAACCTTACTTCAGTCCCGAAGTATAATTGGTAAAAATACGCTATTTTTAAAGCCGAGCTGAAGGCTAAATGCACAGTTGAAGTGAAATACTTCTATCATGTGGACAGCCTTACCTGCCAATGGATTAGTAGGTGTGTTTAGCAGGTCTTATCATTCACACAGCACAGCCTGGTGACCCCACTTTTCTCTATTAGAGATATTAAAGCAGCTTGATACCTCTCCACCCCCACTCACTCACTGTACACATTGGGCCCCAAGAAGCAGCAGCATGGGCATCGCAAGAGCTAGGCGCTTATGGCAGGTGTCAGGGGTCCCAAGGCTGCAACTGCCCAACAATGTTTAATGGCGCTGCAGTATGCCTTCTGCCCGCCTGTCATCCACAATTCAAAGCCATAGCTGTTACATGACATAGCCGTGGGGGGGAGACTTCCCCTAATTCTGCTGCTTATTCTAAGGTCTGATGATTGGCTTAAGGTGGGAAAGGGATCTGTCTGCATTGGGAATACTGAAAGAAGAGGTCTGTACTGGTAAGGGGTCCATTCTGGGGGGGATGTAGGCCTGTGGGAGATTCTGTACTGGAAGGAGGCATTTGGAGATGTTGGGAGAGATCTGTAGTGTGGGAGATTTATTGAGGAGGGGGTCATTTTTGAGCATATTCTGTGCACTCACCTGTGTTACCTATTTCAGCCCCCTGTACTCTCTGCATTATACACTCCTGACCCCTGCACTCTCTGTGTTAGACACACATCTCTCCTTTACTCTCTGTATTATACACTCCTGATCCCTGCACTCTCTGCATTATACACTCCTGACCTCTGCACTCTCTGCATTAGACACACATCTCCCCTTTACTCTCTGCATCATACACTCCTGACCCCTGCACTCTCTGCATTATACACTCCTGACCCCTGCACTCTCTGCGTTAGACACACATCTTCCCTGTACTCTCTGCATTATACACTCCTGACCCCTGCACTTTCTACATCATACACTCCTGACCCCCGCACTCTCTGCATTATATACTCCTGACCCCTGCACTCTCTGCATTAGACACACATTTCCCCTTTACTCTCTGCATTATACACTCCTGACCCCTGCACTCTCTGATTTAGACACACATCTATCCTTTACTTTCTGCATCATTCACTTCTGACCCCAGCACTCTCTGCATTATACACTCCTGACCCCTGCACTCTCTGCATTAGACACACATCTCCCCTTTAATCTCTGCATTATACACACCTGACCCCAGCACTGTCTGCATTAGACACACATCCCCCTTTACTCTCTGCATTACACACTCCTGACCATCACACTCTCTGCATTATACACTCCTGACCCCTGCACTCTCTGCATTAGACATACCTCTCCCCTTCACTCTCTGCATTATACACGCCTGACCCCTGCACTCTCTGCATTAGACATACCTCTCCCCCTCACTCTCTGCATTATACACTCCTGACCCCTGCGCTCTCTGCATTAGACCCACATTCCCCCTTCACTCTCTGCATGATGCACTCCTGACCCCTGCACTCTCTGCATTAGACATACCTCTTCCCTTCACTCTCTGCATTATACACGCCTGACCCCTGCACTCTCTGCATTCAACAGACATCTCCCCTTCCCTCTCTGCATTATACATTCCTGACCCCTGCACTTTCTGCATTCGACACACCTATCCCCTTCACTCTCTGCATGATGCACTCCTGACCCCTGCACTCTCTGCAATAAGTACTTCTGATCCCAGCACTCTCAGCATTGCATAGGTAGCCATGTGCTCCCTTGAGAGTGGCTTGTAGTAGTGGTTCACATGATAGCTGACCTCAATCCCACCATATTTCACACATCTGGAGACACTGACCAGGCCGGTTCTTGTTTTTGTTGTTTTATTTGGGGGAAATAACTTGGATGAGGATAAGGGGTAACTGCGGGATACCCAAGAAATTATGGTACAAAGATCCCATATACAAGTCTGTATATGCATTGTTCACTGCAGACTCTCCCTCTGCAGACTATTGCTCCTCTCAACACTCCAGCACTTCACTTGCTAACCATTACTCTTACAGTTCTCTCACCACACAGAACTCTTTACTTTACACTTCCTTGCTTCTCCCAGCTCAGAAGTTTCCAGCCTGAAAGGAAGTTTATCCGACTTCTCTAGACCTTTCTCTTCACCGCTGTTAGCACGTGGTGAGGCCTACCCTGTATAAGCAGGGGCCTCAGGAACACCCATTACAGGCCATGCAGCAAAGTACTTGGGTGCTAACCGGGCCTTTGATGGACTACAACTCCCAGCCCATCCTCCTCCGGGTCCCATCAACCTGCTCTCTGGTAGTGACTCTCCTTTCCCTTGACTGGCTCCCGGGGCTCCCACAGACTGTCCACCATTCGTCTCCCAGCCTGCTCCAGCACTTTCTCTTCCAGTCCCTGGGACCATCACTCACCGCACCGGTGGATACTTTAAAGTCTCTCACTCCTCCTGTAGCACCTCTGCTGTACTCCTGTTCCTCTTGTGCCACTCCAGGAATCACTCTCCTGGCTGCAACCGAACACCCAGGCCCTAGGGTAGGGGCCTGCTCCACAGCGCCTCTGCTACATCTCCAGACTTCCACCCGACACTACTCCTCCGAGATTGGGCTGAATCTGAGTATTTAAGGAGGCCTGCCTCCTGCCAACCCTGCGTGGGGATTGGTCAGGGCTCCCTAGAACACTCCAGATGGCTCCACCCACCTCCCAGCTCTCTGACCAGAAAAGCTTCTCTAGGTTTCTAGAAAGAAGTGGGAGGTTCTAGTGACCTCATCTGTTAAGTCCACCCAATCCTCCCTGAGCTTCTCCTCCCAGCCCAGATCAAAACAATCAGGTCTGCACATTACAATCAGTAAAACAAAAAGTTAAATTGCGCTTGTGTATATGTCAAATGTGTCAACGCATCCCATGCATATGTGCAAATGAAAAACAGCACAAATACCAAAACTAAAAAGTATACAACATATATAAACAAAATATAAATCCAAAAAGTCCAAATAAGTCCAATCTTGTGAAAGAAGGTTGGTGCAAGAGAATGTGAATCTTGTCCAAATGACCGTAAACAGTGAGCATCCACCACACCACCACTTCAGTGAAAAGATCCTCCACCAATACAGATGTATCCTTACCGGAACCCCTAGACTCCTTATTATAGGGGGTCAGGGAAAGCCTGTGTGGATATAGACCTCCACTGGGCCACAGGAACCAGCCTCCACATCGCTGTCTTCTGAATATGTAAACCTCCGTAGAGCTCAATAAAAACGAAAGAGCTGCAATAGTGTCATACCATTTAAAAACAATATGAGTTTAATAAAAATTGCACTTACAGACTCTCAATATAAATCTCGCAGATAACAGGCGATACATGTTCATTCGTTTAGCGGTGACCAAGAGACAACACTTCCGCCTATCGATTTCTTCATGAACGGACGTCTTCCGGGGCATGACGAAATTGATAGGCGGAAGTGTTGTCTCTTGGTCACCGCTAAACGAATTTATATCAAGAGTCTGTAAGTGCAATATTGTATTAAACTGGGGGTGGACAAAGGGCGTCACACAATCCTTCGCTCGTCTGTTCACTGTCTCCGGCGAAGATGATCCTCAGCACCAACAGTATCCACTGGGGTTCCAGAAGGCTTGAAGGTGGACTTAGAGACATGAAAAGAAAAAAGGACCCTCCATCGCGTAAAAAAGCCTCAATCACGAGGTATGACTTTATTTAAAATTCATAAAATTCCCTAACCTTATAGAGAGTAAACAATAAAGAGTATCGAATATAAAATGTTGCAGCGATCTGGGGTCAGCAGTGCCCGACGCGTTTCGTGTCAATACACGTCATCCAGGGGTCATCTGTTATCTGCGAGATTTATATTGAGAGTCTGTAAGTGCAATATTTTATTAAACTCATATTGTTTTTAAATGGTATGACACTATTGCGGCTCTTTCGTTTTTATTGAGCTCTACGGAGGTTTACATATTCAGAAAACAGCGCTGTGGAGGCTGGTTCCTGTGGCCCAGTGGAGGTCTATATCCACACAGGCGTTCCCTGACCCCCTATAATAAGGGATCTAGGGGTTTCGGTAAGGATACATCTGTATTGGTGGAGGACCTTTTCACTGAAGTGGTGGTGTGGTGGATGCTCACTGTTTACGGTCATTTGGACGAGATTCACATTCTCTTGCACCAACCTTCTTTCACAAGATTGGACTTTTTGGATTTATATTTTGTTTATATATTTTGTATACTTTTTAGTTTTGGCATTTGTGCTGTTTTTCATTTGCACATATGCATGGGATGTGTTGACACATTTGACATATACACAAGCGCAATTTAACTTTTTGTTTTATTATCTCATTGGTGTAGAATTCACACTTTATAAGTTGCAGCTGTGCTCGGTTTTTTTCAGCATCTTTGGGGGTAGTGCAGCCTTTTCATATTACTTTTATCACATTACAGTCAGGCCTGACTAAATTTACATCTTCTAGCCAAAAACCCTGCTAGAAAATGCGCCTATACTATGGGGGCGCTACACATACTCTGTTGCCATTTTTTTTTTTTTGTATAATCTTTATTTACGACAGAGTATACATGGTACATACGCAAACATAAACAATAATGAGGTATGTGTATCCATGAAGCACACCGAACTATATGAAATCATGACATGAGCAAACATGAGCATAAAAGTCATCTTTTCCATGGTGGATTCTCAATGACGGCTTGGGGGATGTGTGAGCTCGTAGAGGTGCAGATATGGGGTGGGGGGCGAACCCCTGTCTCGGGTCAGTATTCTGAGCCGAGCCTCCCAGGGCAGGCATGCCCTCGCCCCATCTAACCCTAGCGGAGAGGGGGGGCAACTAAGTACCTCCATCAAAACCTGCCCAGACAGAGGGGCAACCCAAAGGGCCGCCGGGTCGAGGGCCGCATCTCAATGGGGGGTCCCGTCTCCTTCGCCAGGGGAGATGGGGTTTCTGTTGTTGGGAGAGTGGGGCCGCCTCCAGCACAAACAATTCACCAAGCCGGGTGTCATACAGTTTAGTCAAACAGATCTTTGGCATAAACCGTGTGTAAACCAAACCTCCGTTTGCATGGAGAAAAAATTAGAGAAAGATAAGTGAAAAAGGAAAAGGTTGAGAAAGTAGAAGGAAGGACTCCCCTTCAAACACATACCTGCACTCCCGCCACTTAGAGGCGGATGGCCTCCCGCACTGACATCTAGCCTCTTAGGGTAAGGTAACCAGATTTTTAAAATGAAATCCGGGAACATTTTTTTTTTATTATTTGGCAAATAGTAAACTATTTTATAAGCATATTTTCCTCAAATGATATATGCAGTGTATGTGGTATGTGTTTATGTAATGATTGTAAGATATTTACGTTATTTCTGGAAATCATTTCACATCAGCCCCATAGTATTATTATACCAGCCCAACCGCATAGCGTCATTATTTTTTTGTTCATAAAAGGGAAAACCATGCATTTTAAAGCAAGTTCAATTGTGTATTATACTCACCAGTGCCCATCAGTGCAGCCTCGTCAGTGCCCATCAGTGCAGCCTCGTCAGTGCCCATCAGTGCAACCTCGTCAGTGCCCACCAGCGCAGCTTGATCAGTGCCCATCAATGCAGCCTGATCAGTGCACATCAATGCAGCCTCATCAGTGCCCATCAGCTCAGCCTCGTCAGTGCCCATCAGCTCAGCTTCCCCAGTGCTCATCAATGCAGCCGATCAGTGCCCATCAATGCAGCCTGATCAGTGCCCATCAGCTCAGCCTCATCAGTGCCCATCAGCTCAGCCTCATCAGTGCCCATCAGCTCAGCCTTATCAGTGCCCATCAATGCAGCCTCACCAGTGTCCATCAGTGCAACCTAGTCAGTGCCCATCAGCGCAGCTTGATCAGTGCCCATCAATGCAGCCTGATCAGTGCCCATCAATGCAGCCTGATCAGTGCCCATCAATGCAGTGTCACCAGTGTCCATCAATGCAGCCTCATCAGTGCCCATCAGCTCAGCTTCACCAGTGTCCATCAATGCAGCCTCATCAGTGCCCATCAGCTCAGCCTCACCAGTGGCAATCAGCTCAGCTTCACCAGTGCCCACCAATGCAGTCTCATCAGTGCCCATTAGCACAGCCTAATCAGTGCCCATCAGCTCAGCCTCATCAGTGCCCATCAGCTCAGCCTCATCAGTGCCCATCAGCTCAGCCTCATCAGTGCCCATCAGTGTAGCCTCATCAGTGTCCACCAATGCAGCCTCACCAGTGCCTATCAGCTCAACCTCATCGGTGCCCATCAGCTCAGCCTCATCAGTGCCCATCAGTGCAGCCTCACCAGTGTCCATCAGTGCAACCTTGTCAGCGCCCATCAACGCAGCTTGATCAGTGCCATCAATGCAGCCTGATCAGTGCCCATCAATGCAGCATCACCAGTGTCCATCAATGCAGCCTCATCAGTGCCCATCAGCTCAGCCTCGTCAGTGCCCATCAGCTCAGCTTCACCAGTGCCCATCAATGCAGCCTCATCAGTGCCCATTAGCACAGCCTCATCAGTGCCCATCAGCTCAGCCTCATGAGTGCCCATCAGCTCAGCCTCATCAGTGCCCATCAGCTCAGCCTCATCAGTGCCCATCAGTGTAGCCTCATCAGTGTCCATAAGTGCAGCCTCACCAGTGTCCATCAATGCAGCCTCACCAGTGTCCATCAATGCAGCCTCACCAGTGTCCACCAATGCAGCTTCACCAGTGTCCACCAATGCAGCCTCACCAGTGTCCATCAGCTTAGCCTCATCAGTGCCCATCAGTGCAGCCTCACCAGTGTCCATCAATGCAGCCTCCCCAGTGTCCATCAATGCAGTCTCACCTGTGTCCATCAATGCAGCCTCACCAATGGCCATCAATGCAGCCTGTTCAATGCCCGTCAGCTCAGCCTGTTCAGTGCCCATAAATGCAGCCTGTTCAGTGCCCATCAATGCAGCTTGTTCAGTGCTCAGCAGCTCAGTCTTTTCAGTGCCCATAAATGTAGCCTGTCCAGTGCCCATCAGTTCAGACTGTGCAGTGCCCAGCAGCTCAGCCTGTTCAGGGCCCAGCAGCTCAGCCTGTTCAGTGCCCATAAATGCAGCCTGTTCACTGCCCAGCAGCTCAACCTGTTAAGTGCCCATAAATGCAGCCTGTTCAGTGCCCAGCAGCTCAGCCTGTTCACTGCCCAGCAGCTCAGCCTGTTCAGTGCCCATAAATGCAATCTGTTCAGTGCCCATCAATGCAGTCTGTTGCGTGCCCAGCAGCTTAGTCTGTTCAGTGCCCAGCAGCTCAGCCTGTTCAGTGCCCATACATGCAGCCTGTTCAGTGGCCAGCAGCACAGCCTGTTCAGTGTCCAGCAGCTCAGCCTGTTCAGTGTACAGCAGCTCAGCCTGTTCAGTGTCCAGCAGCTCAGCCTGTTCAGGTCCCATAAATGCAGCCTGCTCAGTGCCCAGCAGCTCAGCCTGTTCAGTGCCCAGCAGCTCAGCCTGTTTAGTGCCCATCAATGCAGCCTATTTAGTGCCCAACAGCTCAGCCTGATCAGTGCCCATTAATGCAGCCTCTTTAGTGCCCAGCAGCTCAGCCTGTTCAGTGCCCATTAATGCAGCCTGTTCAGTGCCCGGCAGCTCAGCCTATTCAGTGCCCAGCAGCTCAGCCTGTGCAGTGCCCAGCAGCTCAGCCTGTGCAGTGCCCAGCAGCTCAGCCTGTGTAGTGCCCAGCAGCTCAGCCTGTTCAGTGCCCATAAATGCAACCTGTTCAGTGCCCATCAATGCAGTCTGTTGCGTGCCCAGCAGCTTAGTCTGTTCAGTGCCCAGCAGCACAACCTGTTCAGTCCCCAGCAGCTCATCCTGTTCAGTGCCCAGCAGCTCAGCCTGTTCAGTGCCCATAAATGCAGCCTGTTCAGTGCCCAGCAGCTCAGCCTGTTCAGTGTCCAGCAGCTCAGCCTGTCCAGTTCCCATAAATGCAGCCTGCTCATTGCCCAACAGCTCAGCCTGTTCAGTGCCCATCAGCTCAGCCTGCTTAGTGACCATCAATGCAGCCTATTTAGTGCCCATCAGCTCAGCCTGATCATTGCCCATTAATGCAGCCTCTTCAGTGCCCAGCAGCTCAGCCTGTTCAGTGCCCATTAATTAGCCTGTTCAGTGCCCAGCAGCTCAGCCTGTTCAGTGCCCAGCGGCTCATCCTGTTCAGCGCCCAGCAGCTCAGTCTGTTTAGTGCCCACCAATGCAGCCTATTTAGTGCCCAGCAGCTCAGCCTGATCAGTGTCCATTAATGCAGCTTGTTCAGTGCCCAGCAAGGCAGCCTGTTCAGTGCCTGGCAGCTCAGCCTGTGTAATCCTCTGTCCCCTTCACCCCCTCCCCACTGTAGTGTCCTCTGCCCCCCCCATGAAATGTCCCCCTATCCCCTTCACATTGTT